>DWQW01001026.1:0-38672 GCA_018249695.1 Heliconius erato demophoon
GAGGTTAAGCGCGGCGTTGAGTTCTGCCACTCAACACGCAATGCCTCCAGAATTCGGCAGAAAGTGGGGAACGGAGTGTCTTAACACTAGGTTCCCTCTGCCTACCCTGCTGTGTGCGGGATATAGCATGAAGCTAATTTAATTTAATTTTTTTTTTATATATTTTGCGTGTGTTTCCACCGACTATTATTATTTTTGTATTTCCTGATGTATGCTTCATTTAATTATTTGAAGCCGCCTGAATTTGAAAAATTGGAAAACGAAAGGTAAAAAAAAACAAAAAAAACATTCTCACTTTGTCCTTTTTTGATTGATACAAGTTACATGTTGAACGGTTTTTCATGTTGAACGGAGTTTCAAAGAGGCGCGGGTTCAAATCCCGCTACCCTCAAAATTTTTATACGTTTTCTTAATAAATATAATTTTAAATTTGCTCATGATTTACAAGACGATTTACTTATTATTAGTATATTTATTTTGCATAGTTTCACTCTATATGCCGCACACAGCGGTATTAAATAACTTAAACTACATAATAACATAAAATAACTTAAACGACATAAAATAAAATAAAAATACAAAAAAAATCTTTAAAACAAGATTTGGCTATCAATGGATTTTTTATCTAAAGAGATTCTGATTCGAGAGGAAAATCGAGAACGTAGTGTCTTTACACTAGGTTTTCACTTTTCTTTTTTGGCAATTTTCTCTGCTTAACTTGCTAATAAACTATCTACTATAGTTATAGAAGTAGTTGAAATTTCTAAAATATCCCACATGTGATTAGTTAAAACAGCCTCATAAAAGTTTAGTCGTTTTATTTTAAAACAGAAAGCCTTAGCTTGGCTTCGGCTTATGAGGGCTAGTGATGTGACTTACATATGTTTGGAAATATTAATTAATTTACTTTAATTATCGATATTATATTAAAGTATTATTGTGACATTATTATTGTGTATATTATATAATATTAAATTATTATTGTGTAAAAGCGACTGGGCTGGGTTCGATCCCCACAATGAAATATTTATTTAAATGTATATTTCCATTTCTTCGTTCTGGTATCGAGGCAAAGCGCGGCGTTGAGTTCCGCCAACTACCCTGCTGTGAGCGGGATACGGCGTGAAACTGTTAGAAAGATTGTTGTGACTTCAAATAAAAGATAAAGCTCGGCGTTAAGTGATGTTAATAAACATGCAATAAAAAAGTTACTACATATTTAGGAAATAAAAACACTTTTGTAAACAATAAAAAATAATATAACAGAATTTTTAGGTGTTTTCTAAGAAACTAGTTTTGTCCTATTTTCGAACAAGATTTTAAAAATTTAAAAAATATAAGCTATCTTTTCGTAAAATTTCATCGAAATTAATTTTGCCGTTTTCTAATATTCATAATAAAATTGTTTCAAGCAGAATATTCTTTTTTCTAGCTTTATGTTGTATCTTGTCGAAATAGGATAGAAAGAGTTAAAACTCTCAGTTTCTGACACACCACCCAAATTTCAAGACATTGTTTATTTTATGTTGTATTGAGTAGCAGAACTCAACGTCGCTTTGTGTCTTATTATCAGAGTGGGACAATGTAAATAGTTCACACCCCCTAATGGCAATTGTAACTCCTACAGTCACATTTATCGATATTTTAATTACACATCTCTCGTCCAGTTTTATGTCCTCATTTAATTCTTAGTGTGACGAACCAGCTCCAAGAAAATCGGTAAAATATTTTTCTTACCGCATTTTAAATACATATATGTACTCGTATGTATGTATATTGTTGAGTCCGTCGTGACACAGAGGCACCAGCGTGCGACTATAATAGCAACGATTGTGGGTTCGATTCCCACTCGGGGAATGATATATTTAATATATTCCTTTCGCTGGTTCTGGTAACGAGGCAAAGCGCGGCGTTGAGTTCCGCAATTGGAGAACCACGAAGGTGGAGAAGGGAAGTGTTAATTTGGAACGAAGTTTCTCAACTATAGGTTCCCTGGTTTTTTTTGGACACCTCTGCTACGTGCGGGATACAGGGGAAGTTAAAAAATAATGATAAGAATAAAGTAATAATAAAAATTGTATTAAGTAAGTAGTAAGTAGTAAGAGGCCAGTCGTGACGCAGAGGCACAAAGTGTGACTGTAAAACCGACTGGTTGTGGTTTCGATCCCCACTCGAGGACATGAAATATTTACTTAAATTTATATTTCCATTTCTTCGCTCTGGTATCGAGGCAAAGCGCGGCGTTGAGTTCTGCCACTGAACACGTAATGCCCCCAGGATTCGGCAAAAAGTGAGGAACGGAGTGTCTTAACACTATGTTCTCTCTGCCTACCTTGCTGTGTGCGGGATACAGCGAGAAGCTGATTTGTATTAATTTCAATAAAACAAATTAGCTTTGATCTTTTTACCCTTACCATTCAAAACTAAAAACTACAGAACTGCAAATCAATCAAAATATTTTTATTTACAACAATAAATAAGAAAATGAAGTCGTTCCTATTCATTTTTTGGAGTAAGAAATTTTTATTATGTCATTCGATACTATGTATCCGTGGGAAAGGCTTGGATTTCGCCCAAAGTAAGAAAAGCTTGTTTTATATGAGTGTTCCGTTTGAATTAGTGCAAGGTTTTTGTTTTCGACGGTAACGGATTCAATCAATATTAAGTAATAGATTTTAAAATGAAACATTTAAAAAAAATGGTACATTTCCAGGATTAAAGCAGTATTTATTGTTTATTTTATAATCTTGAAAATACTTATTTATTTTAGTTATTTACGAAACGAGCTACTTCTTTTTTTAAAAAATAATTTAGGTAATAATCATAATAAAGGCTGTTAACGCGATAGACGCGGCTGTTGTCGCAACAGATTGTAGGTTCAATTCCCACTCGAGGAAATAAAAAAATATATATTTTTATTCCCTCGCTCTGGTAATGAGACGCGGCGTTGTGTTCCGCCACTCAACACGCTCAAATTGAATTGAAAAATCAAAAATTATCAACCGCCATCGCCATCTATCAACTGACACGCAACACATATAATTGTTCTGCAGACGCCGAAAATTAAAACGTTTCAAATTAAATATACTCTGTTAATTCATTACCTGGAACCCGCACTGTAAAAACTGAACGTCCTGCCTGTTTCGACCAATGGGCTGGAGGGGAGTCGAAAA
The DNA here is from genome assembly GCA_018249695.1 of Heliconius erato demophoon. NCBI lineage: Eukaryota > Metazoa > Arthropoda > Insecta > Lepidoptera > Nymphalidae > Heliconius > Heliconius erato. The sequence goes on from DWQW01001026.1 coordinate 3,174, forward strand.
AATTGGAGTAATTAAGAATTCTGTAAACAAAATGGCCGGGGATTCAGCGTTGACTTGTGAGGTAAGTGGACTTGGTGAATTTATTGTTTATATTTTTTCAATATTTTTTATAATGGAAAGAAAAAAATATATTAATTATTTAATATTGTATAATCTATGCTAATATCTATATATGCCAGTCGCAGTGGCACAACGTGTGACTGTAACATCGACTGGTTTTGGGTTTGATTCTCACTCGAGGAAATTAAATATTTAATATTTTCATTTCCTTGTTTTGGTAAGGAGGTAAAGCGTAGCGAAACGAGTTAAACAAAAAATAATACTAATATTATGAATGTGATGAGTTGGTTTAGTTGATAGCGCTTAAATCAGCAATAAAATGGAAAAATCCTCTTGTGTTGGATACTTTATTTGTAGAGGAAGGCTATAGGACGTATAGTTTCAATGCAACCTACTGTACCATAGTTACCTCCCGCAATCAAAATATACCACTTTTAGCTATTCGCATTTGGTCACGAGCGAAGCCGTAGGTCAAAATAAGTTAAAGTCATTTCGTTTTAATATTGTAGAAATTGATAACGCTGTTTTATATATTATATATTTTTTTCTTGCTGTAGCTGTTGTTGACTTTCGTTTTTACAATCTATTACATAATATCTCAACAATGCAATTTGCAGACATTTGTGAGTTCGATTCCCGCTTAGGGACAAGACTCGTTTAAATTTCTTAGCTCTGGTAACAAGTTGCAGCATTAAGCTCAGCATACAGTGTTTCGAAGATTAAGCGGAAAAATGGGGAATGGAGTGATCCATCACTAACCACACTCACAAAATAGAATAAACATAGCACGAAATGTCCAGACAACTCGCAAGTCAGATCTTCTATAGAAATTATAATGTAGGTGCGTTTCAGTTTTTGCTTTGACAAACGTACGCGATGAGATGTTCCTGCTTAAACGATTGTGACAGTTGAGAGTTTGATTTTGATTTAATTTGCTAGCTTGATGCGACGGTGATTTAGATACAGTGACTTTTAGATTGTACGATATGTGCGGAGAATTGAGTCACTATGTTTTTACACATAGTTATTTGCTTTTGTTGTAATGGAGCTGGACAGGTCACATAGTCAAAGGAATAGGATAACCTTTGGCATTCTAGGCATAAAGTAAAATGCAAGACGGACCGTCCAAGTGTTGGCACGATGAGATAAAAGTATTGCAGGGAGCTCGTGGACCAAGACAGCCATGAATAGGTTGAGGTTAAGAGTTGGGAGAGGCCTTTGCCAAAGGGCAAACGGATATTGTAATTAAATATCTGAATAAAAAGCTAATTAATAATTTTAATTTCCATTTGACTATAGTCGCAAGTTCCAAAAGCTACTTATAATTGTTACTTGCACTGTTATTGTTTTATTTTTAGCTTCATACTGTATCCCGGATGTGGCAGGGTATCTACCCTGGGAGCTTAGTATTAAGATTCCGTTGCCTACTTTCGGCTTTTTGCTTTGCCACCAGAGCGGAAAACCAAATATAAAAAAAAATATATAAAGAATATATTATAATTATTATTTTATTAATTATTATTAAAGAATATATAAGAATATAATATAATTTTTATTATTATTTGTTTTTTAATATTTTTTTAGCTTCACGCTGTAGCATTCTTAATAATAATAAGAGCAGGCAGAAGGAACCTATTGTTGAGACACTTCGTTCTCCATATACGATAAGATTTTCCAGCTCAACCGAATGTGACAATTAAAAAATTGATTTTGTTAAATGAATATAATTTTTTTAATTCTCACGCTTGATATAATTTAAGTGATTTAGATACAGTGGATTTTTTTATTGAACGATAAAGAACGGAGAACTGATTCACTGTGTTTTCATTACCTACTATTCTGCAGTCCTCTTGGCGTAACGATGCTTTACTTACAGTTGTTGATAGTGAATAATAAGGTATTACAGAAGAATTACGTCACTGCATTTTTTTAAATTAAATTATAATTTAATTAACTTTATAATGATAATTAACTTTATAATGATAACGGATACTAAAACGCTTGCTACATTCTTGGGCCCAAAATGTAAAGAGATGAAAATGGTATGATTTAATAGAGATGCATAATTTCCTCTCTGAAAATTCTGTCAATTTTGGTAACCTGAGCGCTGAGTTATTAGAGATTTGGTAAAAGTGAGGTTAAGTTCACAGCAAAAACAACCTCTATAAAATAAATGATTACTACGAAAAAAAATAGTGAAAAAGCAGTAATCGTTAAAAATCCCAAACAAATGGGTAAGTACTCAATAAGGACAGAAACGAACGAAACGAGGGAAGAGAAAAATGCAAAAATCATTAGACAAAGTGTCACATCTGTCATTTAAAATATGATTGATTTGAATCGATTCAAAAAAAAAATCTTTTGTTGTTTCAATGATAAATTTACATTTACAAAATGTAAATATAAATTTACATTTTTTTATTGATACTGTAATTATATGCACTAATAAGTGCATTAAAATACTTAGACTTGATTAAAATTAATAAATATTTTATTTTCGTAGTAATGGATTATTAATATCGATTAATGATCTACTACTATTTTTCTTTCTGCAGATTTTAAAATCTTTACATTTGAGCCTACGATTTTCCATCTCCTTTGATCTCTTAAGATACTATATATGTAGTATACCTAACTAAATTAAAAGTGAAAATGTAAATTACGTTTCTAGAATAAAGACATACGATGGTATTGGGTTCTACAGTTAATATAGAGAATGCAAAAAATATCCATGTATTGCAGTTAACATTACCCCGAACAGATTTGAACACACAACCCTCGCGCTTATAGCACGTAGACCTCACGATGTTCTCCTGACAGCACGATATCGTCACGACAAATCGCAAAGTATAAAAAGCACATTTCCAACGTAAGTTAATGAACATAATAGCAGTAAGAGGTTATTTTAGTGTCGGTGTATAAGAAAACTTATACATATTGTTGCACCCTTCTTCACTTATATATGTTATATATTTTTCATAGTATATCCCCGAGTCCCACTCGGGGGAATGAATTTTTATTTATTAATGTTTCAATTTCTTCGCTCTGGTAACAAGGAAAAAGAAGACAGCGACGTTTTGATTCGCCACATAACACGCAAAGCCTAGAATATTTAGCGTAAAGTAGAAAAAGGAGTGTCTTAACACTAGGTACCCTCTGCCTACTCTGCTATATACGGGATACAGCGTGAAGCTGAGAAAAGTAACTGCCTTCGTGAGATTTTAAACTACAACGAGAATTTATTTATACTTATATTATAAAGCTGACGAGGAACCTGGGAATCTAGCGTTAAGCCATTCTGGTTCCATTAAGACATGAAAATACTAAATATTTTATTTCCTCGAATGGGAATCGAACTCACAGCCAGTCTCGTTTAGAACCGCACGCTTGTTATCCTGCACCATAAAGAATTCAGTTACATTTGGCATATTTACATTTTAGTGGTTCTAGGTTCTGTAATTCAAGTCTATCCAATATTATCATTGAAATCGCAAAATCAATTGTGGGAAAATAAGTAGGTAATACGTAACAAAAAAGAATGTTTTTTCTTTTACTATAGGTACCTGAGGCCTCAATCCTGTTACAATTTACAATTTAGGGGAAAAAAGGCAGCCACCTGGACTCGAACCCGCACTAAACAACCAACAATTGTATAGCCCATTCAATCTGTATCACATACATACATACAAAAATGTCAAACTAATAAGAATTGATGATCCTTACTTCACACCTATAGAAAAAAAATGAATGGTATCATCAAATAAAGGACCCTTAGTGACTTGTAGATTGTGAAAGGCCATTGGGGTACAAAGCCTGTTTGTATAGACGATGGTTGCGGATTCAATTCCTACTTAGGGGAATGATTATATTTTATTGTTCAAAAACAATAAATACTATGACCAGCAAAGTGTAAATATGTTATACATATATACACGCTAATAACATAACCGTATTCTGGGCTTCGCCGGAGACGTATAATAACAAGACTTAAATATTCTCTGATAAAACTTAAACTCGTTCTAATAAATTAGAGAATATTTAAGTCTTGTTATTATAAGTCGCCGGCGAAGCCTAAAATTACGGTTATGTTATTAGAGTGTATGTATGTACTCGTATGTCCGTTCCCTTGTTTCCTTGTATTATAATATACGAATAGCACTTCTAAAGAACGTAGCTTTCATACAAAACCATAAATACGTAAATCGTACCAGTAGACCCAGAGATCTTAGCGTTTAAACAAACAAACAAACTCTTCCGCTTTATTATATTAGTATAGACTAAAATAAATACACCGTGAAACTAAAACAAAGTTAGTGGCCGTAGTAGGTTCAATCTTTAACAAATAGATATAGATATATAATATGTACATATATTCATATAATGCTAGTTTTTTTAAAGTGGGCTACAGAGAAACGATAAATCTAATGTAAAACAGTCTTATATTCTTCCTCGAAAAAATATGATATTTGCCGCAAAAGATCGTTCCCGAGATTAGCGCTTTCAACCATTCTTTCTTTATAATATTAATACAGCCTTAGTATGTGCATAGCTACGTTTAGAAGTGCATATGATTCAGAAGTGTATATTTTATTACTTATATATTTAAAGTATAATTTATTTAAGGTGACATTGTAAAGAGTAGTTAGGTATATATATATTTAATTTATTACTTTGAATAAGCCCACTATATATTTTTTTCAAATACATTTAAAACAACTGAGCTTCACGCTGTTTTCCCGCAAAGCAGGATAAGTTCTCAAGGAATTCGCACCCACGTTCTATTTCAGGGAATTGAGAGCAACGTTTTATTTTCTAGAGGCAGGGAAATTGAAAATTAAATTTAAATAGAATCATTCTCCAGAGTAAGTATCGCCACACAAATAACAGTTTCAAAGGTTGTGTTATGGGTTTCAACAAAAAATATAAAAATAGCATTACGCTGTATTTTGCATACAGTCAGCGTCGGCTGAGGGAACCTAGTGCTTAGACACTCCGTTCCTATCAATTTTCGATGTATTGCGGGTTAAAGAGCGGATATCTATGCCGCGCTTTGCCTTATTACGAAAGCTAAGAAATAATAATATTAAATAATTAATTCCCCCGAGTTGGGATCAAAGCTACAACTGTCACATTTAAAATCGCACATTTATGCCGGGACGTCACAACGGCCTCATCAAAGGTTTTTTATATAATGGTAACAACCATTTTAACATTTATCATATTTATTTTCTTTCTCACTACAGGGTATTACAAATTAAATAAAAAATTATACATTTTTTATATGCAACTTACAATTTATTAGAAAACCAACTTATATTATCACACTTAAATATTTTATACATATTTATATGCATGTATAATACAATTTTTTTTAATTTCTTAAGCAATTATTATGAACATATAATTTTTTGACAACTATCTTACATATAAATTACATAGAAAAAACGGAATCTGGTTATATTACACAAAAACAACAATATTCATTTAAAAAAAATAACAGAAAAAATCTAGAGGCAACATAAAATGATATTCTAATTTTTTTTTCAAACTCGCTGTATACATAAATAATATATACTCCATGACTTGGTTGTCATTGTTTATACAAAATAGTTCTTTAATATTATAATGAATATAGTAATTAATTGAAAAAAAATGCTTTCAAAGAATTTGTAAGTCCGAGAGGTGTTATTATATTTTACATGTCTGCGATGTGTGTACATTTGTCTGTGGCATTGTAGCTCCTAAACGGATAAGCCGAATGGTTTAGTTCCTACTTTGAAAGGTGTCTTAATCGAGAGTGTTCTTGGCCACGATTCAAGAAAATATTTTTAGCAGTTTGAAAATCTTTTCTAGTTGAAGCTCTGTTCTATTTGTTTGTTTACTTTTCAGATCTTTTGTGTCTTAGGTTTTTAATATCAATTATTTTAATTCAATTCAAATATCCGTAGTACAAGTGTTTTTGAAAAGTTTTACAATCTTATAAAAAAAATAGTATTTAACATATTTAGGATTAATTTAAAAACATTTATGAAATGAAAAAAATAATTAAGTATTTATATAATTGAAGTACATATATGAGAAGAATTTACTGTATATTTTGACAATAAAACTATTGCACAAATTCAATAATTTTCTTATTTTTTAATAATTGTTTATGTATTTTGAAGTACAATCACTATTATATACAAGGGTGTTCAAAAATAATTAAATTAAAAGGATATAACAATAATTTAATACATTCATACTATATTTATAATGAAAGCAATATTAAAATCATCTTTAATTATTTGTTTAAATACGTTATAGCTAGCAATTATAATTTTTTTTACACAAAACTATTGAAAAAATCAATATCATATTATATAACTCCAAGAGCCATAAATATATAAGTAAACTATATATTAACCAAAAATAGATTATATGATAATAACAATATTTAAAATTTATATTAAACCTAAACCTAATAAATATATCCTCGGCCATTACAGGGATAATGACAGATAAAAAAAATGAAAAGAAAAAACAACTAAACTCAATTTAATGACGGCTAGAAAGGAAGAGAAGGATATTTATCTCTTCCCTACAAAATGAACATTAGTATAAAAATAATTTATCATTTCTTCAGTGTTACTTTGTTGTAATGTATTATTTCACATATTTTTTTTGTATTCTGTAAAAGATTATTCTTAAATGTCAAGATCCCTTTTAAAATTAAAAAAAAAATGGTAAATCTTAAAAGGCTTAAGTATATTTTTATAAGATCGTAAGAACAAAGATGTTATAATTAAAGACATTATTTCTTGAGAAAAGTAGATTTTTTTAAACCTTCATGTCAATAAGCGATTCAATGGTGCTAATAAAAGCATAATTAAATTAACAAACGGTTCTTTATACTTTACACTGTATCCTAAATATTGCAGTGTAGACAGAAGGAGAGTTGACACACTCTGTTCCTCACACTCTAGTGAATTCTTTAGACATCGCATGTTCTGAAACTGAGGAACGTAGTACCTTAACACTAGGATACCTCTGCCTATCCCGCGAGATACAGCGTGAAGAACGTAGGTAACAACCATTTCGTACGACCTTACATTTAAATTATACAAAATATATATATTTATATTAAATATATTAATATTTATTTGTTAAGGACATAAGTTCTGTAAGCACTTAGCATCCTCGTCTTTTTATGATAAAAAAGGCTTTTTTGGGCTGTTTTTTTTTTCTTTCTAGATACTTTTTCTTTTTTAACGTTTGTATTAAGTTATAAACTAAATAAGCTAAGTCTAAGCTAATTTTCTTATATGCTTTTAATAAAACAATATTTAAATTTTAATAATCTTTTGTTTTATATTATATTTCATTCCAAACATTGTAACCACGATGTTTGTACAGTACGGTCGACGAGTCATGGCCCTTAAGTTAGGCGCTAGGGGAGAAAATAATGAAAAATAATAAAAACAAATCTACGTAGCCATCTAGAGCCAACTTCAGGGCAGCCACGACTAGTCGACCGTACTGTAGGTTTGCATGGTTTGTATTTTTTCATTCCACCAAAACAAAAAATGCCATAGTTATAATTGGTTGTATTATTCATTGAAAGGTTTTTTTTTTCATAAATGGAAAACCAAAACTAGATACAGAACATTTCACGACATTAATTTATTAAGTTTTCCTTTTTTTAAATTCTTTTGTTATTATAAGCACCAATCACTTCACCAACGTCACTTTGTATAGAGAACACACAAATGAGGTTGTATGGTAAAAGAGACAATGTTACACAATAGAAGAATGCATGTATTTCTAAATAGTTCGCATTTTAATAGCAGTTTAAGCGTAAGGATCGTGTCGTTGCGAGGCACGATGTGCCCCACTTAAACTATTATTAAATATTAACAATTTAGGGGTAATTTATAAATTACATCACCTATTTTATATGATTTATGTTTCCTCCTACTTCCCTAACTTGTTGTAGCTGACCAGATTTGTGAGAAAAAAACTGTTACGTCTATGTATTTTGTAATTTTAGACGTAGTTTAACCTAGAAATATATAAAACTAAACAAAATGGTTTGTATGTTTTTTAAAATGTGTTATCAAAAAAAAATATTTATTTATCCCACATCTTGTCACAAGTGTGACGTAATTTATACATATAACATAGAGACTATAATTTATGTAAAAAAATTCTACAATTTGGCTATGATATAAAAATAAGTTAAAGCGGGCGAAGCCGCTTTTGAGTAAGTAGTTTTTTTTATGAAAACGTGCTGTTAGTTATCCTTTTCAAGGTGTGTATCTGTAGTAGGCTGTGCGTCTGTTTATTTTTTTTTTAATGCCAGGTTTTATTTATTTATTACTTACTATTCTTAAATATAACTGAATCGGATTTTTTTGTTTTGTAAATAGTTTATTTATTTATATAATATTTTAGTTAAAAAAAAATATACAACCAATAAAAGCGTTGGCAAGGAATCCTTACAGCGTGAAAATAATGTCTACAAATTTACATTTGGTCAATTTCATATTTTCATTATTCTTTCACAAAGTAAAAATATTTTTTGTGTGGATTTTCTATGATCCTTTCTTTTTAATTTTTTTAAATTAATTCTTTCATATTTTATGACTTGAATTTAGAACTTTTGCAAGATCTATTCGTCGACAAAACATCATGTGTTTTACACATGTGCATAAGTATAGTCATATTATTACTTTAGAAATAATAAAATAATAATATTAAAAAACAACTTACTAGGAGGATATTTAGAACATATATTTGAAAAAAAAAACATTTTTGCAGTTATATATCATAAAAAAAATATTGTAAATGTAGTGTTAATATTATCACAGTATAACAAAAAAATCATAATCCAAATCATCTGCGAGCCTTTGAAAGTAAACATCAAGTCATTCCTTATATATTTTGAACTAAACAAATTCAAACAAACTAAACTAAATTGAAAAATAAAGGAAAATTTCGTTTCGATTCGTTACTTAAATCAGAAACACGCCGTCGAACATTACATTAGATTCCCAGATATGAATCCCGTTGAGGCAAAAAACCTCGATAGTTTCATCCTTTCTAGTTCCAATATAAAAAGAATGACTTTACTAAGTTATTTCTATATATCAAGTAACATTGTCGTTAGTTATAACATTCATATTAACTATTGTACCATTTATGTGTAAAGCTTTAAGTTTTTCTATAATTTTCGGCATTTCCTCTGTAATATCTAAATGCGGTTTATTATCATTCTTAGTAATTTCACCATAAGATACATTATTATTTTTAACATCGAAACCATCAATATCAACTAATGCCTCGGTTTCCTCACCTTCTATACTTTTGACTTCATTTTTATTATTTTCTTCATGTTGTGGGCATGTTTCATTATTTTCCACTACTTGTTGATTTCTTCTGTTTTCTTCTGCAAGTTTCTTCGCTTCTTGTTCTTTACGATTTTGGGCGTTCCACCAGGGTCTGAATCTCTGGAAGACTATCCTGGTTCGATGTTGGGGTTTCAGGACCCAAGATATAGCCATTTCTACATCTGCTATCCTGAAATGAGGATAGGACAAAGTGTTAGAAATAGATGCAAAATCTTTAGAATTTGATATTCTTGAGAAAACCTTTTTCGACATAATGTTGACATGGATGTATGTTTAAATTTTCGCAAATTTTCTAAGTTTGCGGATTTTTTTGAAACTATGTTTTTTATTTAATTTCAAATTTATCTATATGTTCAATATTTTAAAAACAATTTTATTTTACGTTTTTTTTTTCATCAATTTAAACTTATCTATAAATATGCAAGAAATACTCTCAACGATTAATATTGTATTAACCATAACTAACAAAAAATATGTGAATTAATAATAACATCGCAAGGAAGTAAACAACTAATATAGTTTATTTATAAATACGCTTTTTAATACCATATTAACTTTATGAACAATATAAAATATCAAAATCTTAAAAATGTTGCTTCGATCTTAATAACATCCTGTAAAATTAAACATAATTAAATGCACATTAAGATTAATAACAATTTCAGCTCCTTTGTGGAATAATTGGTAGTGTCTACAACGGTTGCAAGTTCGATTCTAAGGTGCGGATTCACCCGCACTGTCAGACGGAAAAAATGTAATTCTTCGATGAATGGACTATGCAATACAAAAAATATTTCAATTAGAACCAGTGGTTTTTGAGATAAGCACGTTCAACCAAACAAACGCTTCAGCTTTTTAATATTAGTAAAAATGTCATATTTCGTAAGTTTGTTCGATCACTATTAAACTCGAAACGCCATATTTTAAGAAATCAATCAATCACTATTAAACACGTATCAACGATGACTTTTCAAAATGGTATTGCCGTTTGTTACGACAGGAAAATATCAGTGAAATTGAGATTACAAAATTTATCAACTTTATGTAATATCTACAAATTTTTAAGCAATATTTTGTAGATAAGTGAATTTATCTGTCATAAAATAATAAAAAAAATGCCAAGATACATAAGAGTACTTATAATTTATTATTTAATTGAAAATAAAGTCGTCATGATTAAAAGGACTAAATAATCGTTAAAATAATACTAATCGAATTCACACCCGTCTGCCACTTTCAGTATAAACAAGCAATAAGTATAGAGAGCGTAACTTAACGCATCACTTACGCTAAACCAGATTATCAAGGGGGTAAATATGTACAATGATTGTCCCAATCCCATAAGGAAGAATTTTTTACCATACAGAATAATCAACTAAAAATTAACTTAACGTCGTATCCCGCACAATCCAGGCAAGGCAGAGAGAACCTAGTGTTAAGACACTCCGTTCCCCACTCTCCGTCGAATTCTGGAGATATTGAGTGTTGAATGGCGCTCTGCCTCGACACCAGACCGAAGAAAATATACATTTAAATAAATATTTCATTTCCTCGAGTGGGGATTGAACCCACATCCCGCGTTTACGTGCTCCTGCGTCACGACTGGCGATCGATAATATAGAATAATGAAATCTAAAATTTTGTATACATATGTAAGTCATCATATTAGTCATTACCGTGCTATATTCGAGAAATATAACGAACGAAAGATTTATATTAATAAGAAACGCGTCATTACAATAAGAAATTGGTCGGAATCTAAACAAACGGTTTAGATTTCTCATTTACCCACGCTTTTTTCCGAGTACTTTCTTCATTGCTTTCAGTTACATAGAAAGTAAGTTAAATTGAATTCAATACTTTAAGTTTATGTTAAAAAAGACTCTGTATGTTTTAAGTTTAATTGTGTATGTTTTTTAGTTGAATAAAAACAAATTCGGCAGAAAGTGGGGAATGGAGTGTCTTAACACTAGGTTATCCTGCTGTGTGCGGGATACAGCGTGAAGCTGATCAATTTATATTTTTAGCAATATATATATTTTACCCCTTTCGAATGGTATAAAAATGTACACAGTGAAAAAAACATACGGAAGTTAGCAGGTTCACACGCTTTTTTAAACATGACTTACTTGGGTATACCTTAAGGTTTAGTGAATTCGAAATCTACACACGGGTTTTTTTTTTAAATTTTCCTTGTAGTAAGTACTCTTTCCTTGTAGTTAATTGTGTACAAAACGCGGCGTTGAGTTCCGCCATTCAATACTCCGTATCTATATTTAAATGGAAAGTGGAGAACGGAGTGATATATCAGTATTTTGTTTAACTATTAGCAAGTATATGGGTAACATTGTTCAATAATTATCTAGAAATAAAACAAGTAACATTTCTAAGGCGTCTTTCTAATCTCAACGCCCAACTACTTCATTCCACTTGAATTATCTACTATCTCTATAAATGGCAATTTCAGACGTTAATTAGAGTTTAACTAAGACTATACAAATAAACTTAACTAAGATTTGACAAATAAATCACAATGACGATTTCCATTTCGACGCTCCGTCACGACAAAACACGGCATTGAATCGAAGTGTCTTAACACTATGGTCTCAGCCTATTCTGCCACGTGGGAATTAGCGTGAAGCTGGATCTAATAATAATTTAACGGTAATCAACATCTCTGAGTGTGATTCTTAGTCATAATACAGACACAGTGGAGACTATTTTCTAAACAACGGTACGTTTATGACGTATTAGTTAGATCTATTATACCATAATTAAATATTTCCGCTAGTGCATTTTTTATAGTTTGGTTAGTTTCGATGATTCAACATACCTATTTGTATGTATCTAGAATTATAATGTAGGTAGGTACTAACAAATAAACACTATATTTAAAATCAATTTAGATATCAATTATTATTTAATTTAAATATGAAATATAAAGTAAAAATCATATATTTTTAGACAACATATAAACATTTGAACTTATGAAACATTATATATTATAGATATATTTAAAATTATAAAGAAAATGTCGAAATCAAATACCACTTGTATCGCAATCGTTAGTGTATATGCGATAATTGTGGACTCTTTTGTACTCGGGGATTCCCCAAGACGGGTGATAAATGAAGTATTCCGTTTTCTTGTCTTAACACCTTATATAAAAGGGAAGACAGAAAGGATTTAGTATCAAAATACTGCATTCCCTATTTTCCATCTACTATATATTTTGTGTTGACTGATGGAACTCAACGCCGCCCTGAAAGTAAAAAAAAACACGTAAATAACAAACCTTCGCTTAAACCTCTCGCGGTCCAACGCATGCCGCTCCCAGTGACCAGCTCTGGCTTGTCTCGCTGCGAATGCCCACACCCTCATCACGTGGACCTTGGGCGGATCTGATGAGAATTGGACCTGGAAACGATGAAGAAAAATGTTGTAAATCATGGATAGTAAATCAACTTCACGCTTCATCCCGCTAATAGCAGGTTAGGCAAAGGGGAGGAGGTATTAAGACACTTCGTTCCTCTTGCTAGTGTGTTCTTACCAAAGCGAGGAATCTATAATAATTCGCCCTGGCAAATGTGAATTGAACCCACAACCGTCGCGATTAGTCGGACGTTGTGCGGCTACGCCATAATGGCCCGAAATTTTTTTTTTTAATAATATTAGAACTAGTTTACTATACTACGATTACAACTACTACTCTAGTAGTATTGCCAAGTAGAATTGTTAAATTAGTTTTAAAAAGTTTCTTACCAATATTATTATGTATTTCTATTTATAGATATTAAGAATTGCTCTGATTTGGTAAGACAACAGATATAGGGCTTCTCAACTACCCACGCAAATTAAATATATAACGAGCGAGACTATCTGAGCGTTATTCAGTATTTTATCTATATAATATTATAAAACTGAAGAGTTTGGTTGAACGCTCAAATCTCCGGAACCACTTTTTTAAATTTATAAATTCTTTCTAAGTTTGAGAGGGAAGATTGAGAGGGCTATTATAGGCTATGTTTCATCACGGGTATAAATTTATTGTAAATGCAATTAGTTTAAAAGAGTATTGAGGCCATCGTGGCGCAGTGGAACAGTGTCGAATTGTCAACGTGATGGATGTGGGTTTGATTCTCGCTAGCGATCATAATTATTCTTACATTCATGCAGTAAGTTGTGCAACTTATTGTCACGTTCTGTTTTACTCAACACAGAATCCTTCGATATCGAGTGGATCATTGGGAACTATCTAGTTTACCCGGCTTACTCTGCTAAGGAACCACTGGTTCGAATTTATAAATTCTATTCTGAGTCGGATAGTAAGTAGTATATTTACTAAGTAAAACGGGGATATGGCTCAATTTTTTTTTTGAACTTGCGGTCAAAGTTACCTCTCGCACCTGGTACATGTCATATGTAACAACCATGTGGACGAAGCCGGAGGTAAAAGTTAGTATTTTATAAAAATAAAAAATAGATTTTTATCTTTACAAAACACACACAAAAAATCTTTTTTAATCTTTATCAAACACTAACTTTCTTAACACTTATCTAAAAAAAGTAAAAAAAAATAGATCTTAAAAGACCAGTGTCTTTTAGTTTCTTTTAAAATATTTAACCTATAAAGAATATAAAAAAAATAATCAGCTTCATGCTGTATCCCGCATGCGGCAGAGTAGGCAGGGGGAACCTAGTGTTAAAACGCTCCGTTCCCCACTTTCTGCCGAATTCTGGAGGCATTGCGTGTTGAGTGGCAGGACTCAACGCCGCGCTTTGCCTCGACACCAGAGCGCAGAAATGGAAATATAAATTTAAGTAAATATTTCATCTTCTCGATTGGGGATCGAACCCACAACCAATCGGTTTTACAGTCACACTTTGTGCCGCTGCGCCACGACTGGCCTCATAAAGAATATACTATTAATAGATACGTTTTATACGAGCCACGTCCACGTGTGGAAATTTACAATATTTTATAGTTAGCATGTCTGTAGGAAGATTTTAAAATTAAGAAAAAATGTTGCAAGGGATTCTGTTTACTCAATGACGTCATAATATGAGAAATACACATATGATAAAGAAAAAAATAAAATTCTATAAAAAAATTAAGCCTAAGAAAGAATCTAGTGTCACGCTACTCTGGTCTCTACATTCCGCGTAATTTTCCAGACATTATAAAAGTAAAAATAATTTAAATATAAATAAACTCTACATTCATATAATATAAACAAATAAAGAATATTTTTTTAAATTTATCAAAAAACATATTTAAAAAAAATGTAATAAAGACGCTTAGGACGTTAAAAAACTATATATTGAAAGAATGCTCAGGTATATTTAAAGATATTACGTATAGTGACGACATCACGGCATTAGTTTACTGAGTCATTGCTGTCGTCACCGTCATCAGTATACATCAGTATCAGTATCGCGTGAAGACGCTAAGAATCTAAATTTACATCTTAAATTTAAAATTGTGAAAAATATGTTATTTTTCACTTTCATATTTCCCGTAAAGCGGTGTAAGCTTTAAAATCACAGTGTTCAAACTCTCGTTTCTCGACTTTTATATACATATAGGGTGGTAAAATATAATGTGTAGTTTATTTTAACATGAGAAAGGCAAATTTATTTTATATTATGAATATATGAATATGAACAATTAAGTAGCTACGATTCGCTTAAAAACAACATTTATTGTTAAAGTGTCGTACTTAAGACTCTATGGATTCGATCCCACATCCCCAGCAGCCCAAAACTAAACGCGGTGTTAGATTACGCCATTCAACCAAAGAGATTAAGGCATATTATAAAACAGAAGATTATTTTTGACAAAAACTTGAACTGACGACCACCAACATTACAAATCTTCATCACCATCTCAAAATTCCACAGAAAGATTCTGATAAACACAGATTACAATAGAACATAAGATAAACAATAAACAGTAGTTATCTCGTTTAAGACCTATTGTTACGAGCAGTCCTAAACGTTAGATTTGTTTTTGCACATATACCGCATATGGCAGAGAAAACTTAGTGTTAAGACACTCTGTTCCTCACTTTCCTTTATTTTAGATACCAAATGTTTAGGCACTCCGTTTCCTCTACTTAAAACACTGTGTAAATATATTTTTTCCCAAGCTGAATTGGAACTTGATACCATCAAGTTTATTTAAGAACATGACACGCCTTTGTGAAATAATCGATTCTGAACTTAATGTTTACGTACTTTGTTTTGTGGTTGGCGGACAGAACACAGTCATGAGAGATCGACGCTTTCCACTTTTCTTTTATTCATAATCAGCTTCACGCTGTATCCCGCACACAGCAGAGTAGATAGAGGGAACTTAGTGTAAGACACTCCGTTCCCCACTTTCTGCGGAATTCTGGAGGCATTGCATGTTAAGTGGCAGAACTCAACTCAGAACTTAGAACTCAGAACTCAAAATTACATTCATATCTTTTTAATAGTTGGAGCCCGTATTCCATAACACCAAAATGAATTTGAGGCAACGACCATTGAAAGACCATTTAATTCTGACTCATACATTTCATCAGCTATAAAGGAATATACATTTTGTGTAATCATCGTTTAGGTTTTGTGTTTCGACTTTCAGTCATAAATATCATCATCTGATATCCTTGTTCTGCTAACAGGACAAAGTGCAGCGGAAAGTTCCGCCACTTCACATATTCTCCGGCACGTCACGCATGTCGTCAGTTAAGAATGTATTAATACTGGCTGAACCAAAATTCGATGAAAAGTGGGTAACGGAGTGTCTTAGCACTAGGTTCCCTCTGCCTACACTGCTGTGTGCTGGATACAGCGTGAAACTGATTTTACTTAATTTTTGTTTAACCTGACAGATAAAGCTTTTTATCAGCCAGCAAGTGGTGAAACTGGCCCTTAGCAACGGAATTCATTGTTTAGTCTGACAGACAAAAGCTATCTAATTTGGCAAAGTCAGGCACCAAACGTCTTCTTGCCCCCTTTTAATTTAATGGGCATTACAACATAAATAATGGATTTTGGTGGTATGCCAAAACAATTACAATAACATTAATAGCCGCACCCATAGACGTCAACTGAAGCTTAACTGGCATTAAATTTGTACCGATTTGTACAGCAGCTGATGTATGATCACATGAAATAGTATATATATTTCGTTGAATGCTTGACACAAGGTTGACGATAAAATGCTTTCACATTTAAGCATTCATTTTGTGGCAAGGCGTCTCGAGTGTATTGCCGATGGCTGTAGGTTCGGTTCGATTCCGACTGAAGAATTTATTGGGCTGAACGTGCTAAAGTCAAGAACTACTGGCTTAAATTGAAAAATTCTGTTTACATTGGATAGTTCATTTATCCATCAATTAGTCCACTGTAGTACCTGTGGTCACTTACAACTACAATGTGTACTAATAAACAATTTTTATTTTGTACAAGTGAGCGCAGCCACGGGTAAATACTATCCAACAGAATAGAAACTTGATACTCTTAGTGCATTGTCTGGTTAACAACTAATACCACTGACCAAACTGAGCATTTATGGATTAGTGATTTATTATTCTCTACACTATGCTCAGCCTTGAGATTAAGCTAGCGTAAAGTTTACGTTACGTATATTTATACGAACGACCATTTGGTCGTTCGACCTTACTTTAAAGCCAAATACCAAGAATTCACGTAGGTATACATACCTATAGCTTCAAGCTGTACCCCGACTACAGCAGGGTAGGCAGAGGGAACCTTCTGTTAAGACACTCAGTGCACCAAGCACCACTAAATTTTCAAGACAAACCCTATTAAGTAGTTCAACGCCGTCCTCGACGTTCAACGCCGTGCTTTTCCTACCAAGTCGAAAAATTAATAATAATTCATGCGGGTTAAATCAATTCCACAACTATTGCCATATAGTCAGATGCCGTCCCACTGCGCTATGAAGGTGCGTTTATCGTAATAAACGAAAATAATTAAATAGGACCAATCGAGGCTACTTATTCCAAAGGACTTTCATCATTAGAAGTAACGGTACAACATGAAGACAAAAAATCAAGTACCAACATAACTACCTACTGTGTCATTGAATGAAACTAGTATAAACCAGTTCGGAGTTTCATGTGGTATAGTTGCTCAAACACACTAATTTACTATATTTCGTGTTATATTTATTTCTAAATCGTATTAAATTGTATTACAAATAAGTATACTTTAAACGTGCTTGTAGAGGTTTACATTGTTTGGGTGTGCCCAACGTACGTGAATATTTAAGATTTTTTTTTCAACTTCACGCTTTATTCCGCATATAGCAGGTTGCGGAAACTTAGTGTTTTGGCAATCTATTCCTCATTTCTCACACAATTATCTTGACATTCCAGTTAAGTGGAGGAACTCAAAGTCGCACTTTGTCTTGGCTACCTTGAACGAAAATAATTCATTCCCTCGAGTGGAAATGGACCCCACAACCATCGCGTTCAGCTTCAGACGACATATTTAAATCATATTATATTTTATAATTTTACATGAATATTGAAAGTTGATCGATCAACAACACCTTACCAAAGGCCATTATGGAGTGTCAAATATGCAGAATATTATAAAAACTATAAAATTCTACAATACAATTTTAATAAGAAGTCCAAATACAGCCGACATTTAACAAACATGTTTAATCAACCAAACAGGTTTTAAGCATTATAATAAAACGAGATTTTTAATTAATTGTACTTAAAATGAACTGCAAAATATATCACTATGTGGTTGAATGATCGCGTCTCCTTGACAACATTTATAAATATAAAAAAAAATACACAAAATCATATTGTTATTGTATTTTACTTTAACTTCTTTTATGACTATTTGAAGGATATCGTAATTAAAATACAAACACCCCCTCCCAAATCTCTAGATACGCCCATGGAGGGTATAAATACAAAAAAATATATAATTGAGTGGTAATTAGTCAAGTTCCAATGAAATTTTATTATTATTTATGTTGTATATATTTTTACTATACAAGATAATTGTTTATTAATTATTATCGTATTTAATTCACGCAGCAATGGCTCACACTATAAATATATTTATATGGTATTATTGGCATTTTAGAGGGTAGTTGCATATTTAAGGAAATTGTGCTTTAGATATACTTCGGATAGCTCAATTCGAACACAAAATTATCGCGAACACTCCATCATAAGCGAATGGCGCGAAAATAATTTCGAAAAAACATGCAATAAGTAAGAAAAGCTATAAATTCCTTATATATTTTATAAATAGTATAACAAAAATGTATGCCTGATTAGAAATGCCGTACCTAACACTAAAATTGATAAGAAATAATAGGAATTCATACAAAGGAAATGAACTCGACAGAGTAATGTTTCTTTTATTGGTACTAGAATTCTTGTCGAGACACTCAGTTATCATTGTACTCGATTATTTTATTTATTCACAAAAAATAAAACTCCATAATTAAAAATTAAAAAAAAATACTTTTACAATATGACCTTACATAAATAATAAATTAAAACTGACACTAATAATACTAGATACAAACATTATTGGAGTGTTAATGCTGTCAAAGTTAAGGCAAGAGACGGAAATAATATTGTTATTTAAAAACCGCATAAGAAAAAAAGAGATAGATGCTCTGGGCTACTAACGACATGGGGATTCCCCTTTTTGTGAACTTTAATTCGTAAAATATACTTAATGATTGATTCGTAGAACAATTGCGTATACCATCTCTCTCTGTAATACACAGTAATACAGTCTCTGCCTAATAAATATATTATAGAAAACGTCTAATTAAGTCCGGAAAGATCAAAATATCGACCTCCTCGGTTGACAATAGCGGTATGTTACAATTTCGCATATTGATATTAACAACAATATAGATAATGGAGGACAAGAAGATAACATTTTATCAAACAATATTATACTTAAATGTATAAAAAAAAATATGCGGTAAACCAATCTGATGAAATATACGGTGAAAATGTTGCAATAAAAGTTTGTTCGTGAGAAATGCATTTAAATACTAAATCAAAATTATAAACGGTGAAAGTTTATAAAAAAGTATATGTATAAATCTATAAGCCCAACTATTTGAAAGCTAAAAGTAAAAAAAAAATAAACCCAATCCCAATTATTAGAATTAACAGTTGAAATTCACATGGCTCTTGAGAAAGATTAAATTGGTTAAAGGATAAGTCCCGACTGTTAATCCTTTTATCTTTGTGATAGTGTCCAACCGTGTTTGAGAGAATATAGTGACCAATTACTTTGTTCTCCGCGTTATCTTCTAAATGATTAGAAGTTCTAATCATAAATACAGTATGGCCGATGTGTCGTGGCCACTTTAAAGTTAGGCTTTCTGAACTTTTGTGAAGTCAGGAGGAAAATAATTAAAAGTAAGAAAACATCCTAAAATCTAAATCTGCGAAGCCATCTACAGCTTGCCAGAGCGGCCAGGACTTGTCGACCGTACTGAAGTTAACTAAATTTATTGTTGCGTTTTGCCACGTCACGGGTTAGTCAGGAATGATGAATAATCTTACAAATTTTAGTAAGGTCATCGTCATCTACTAGCTGATGTTAATCACCATCATAATATTTGGCCAGTGCATATGAGTACTAGTGCACCGATTTAATGTTAGTTAAAAGCGAATTGATGTCTCTGGGTCTCTAAACTTAGTGAAAAACACTAAAAAAAGACAGCTACAGTTGATAGATATTGTACTCCGGGTAGAGATCGAATTGACCACCTTTGACTTTGTATTCAATATTTACTAATAACCAATGAACAAACAAGCAAGTCATTTAGTTTAACTTTTGAAAATGTTATAAATCTTTAAAAAAAAACAATTATAAAATAAAAAGAAATATTATTAACTCCAGCAAGCCTTCAAGTCAATTAGATATATACGAGTATGTACGTTCATGCATTGCGTTCATCATTTCTCCAGTAGTTTCTGACATTAGCTCAATCGATCAATCAAACACATTCTTTAGTTTTATAAAAGTAAGAATATAGAAAAATATTACACATATATTTTTCGTCCGTTCACTTCTCACTTATAGACACAATGCTATTAGATTCTTCTTCTTCTCTTATTAGATCAAAAAATAGAAAACCTGGGAAACATAAATATTCCCTCGAGTGAGCATCACAACCATCGCGTCCATTGCTGCTCGATGGCATCATATATTTACACAACAATTTACAAACATTGCTGCTGTACGACCACGTCATGCATTATATATTATGAAAGGGGTCATCCCTCCCAGCCAGTAAGATGATAAATATTATTGACTTGTGGAGTTTCAAATGAAAACATATAGTTCCTTTTAACGATTAGGGATAAATAATTATTTCCATTTGGCGGCTTGTCATCGTCTACAGTACAGGACGAGCCCCCTTGGAGTCGGTTAGCGGCTGCGCCGACTTGCTTTTAGGATCTTTCTAATTTTTTATTATTTTCTTCTGGATGAACGCCCAAAAGTTCAGAAAGCCACGGCTCAGCGAACGTACTGTACTATAAATGCCAAGGGATGCCAGATGGAACGCGGTGGTTGTAGTTAAAAATTCATTGTGATCACGATTTACTTTAAATTAACTTAAAATAGCAACATCTACAAATAAGCGGAAAATATATAACCATTTCAAAATTAAGTTCACCTTTCCTTAAGTATTTAAATTAGAAAAAGAAAAAAAATATTGCATCTCGTTTTCCTGGACTTTGCCCGCATGATGAAATGGAAATAACTAAGAGAATGACACATTCTATATGGCTTAGATAGCGCGCAACAACACAGTAATAATAAATACTAATACCCTAACAAAATTCGAACTCACAACCACCAACCAGTACGTGCATTTTTACACGTCTCACCTTCGACACGACAACGTTAAGCACCTGTTTGATATTTTATTATTCAAATACGTATCCTATTGCATAAGCGTCAAGCAAAATATACGTGCAAGGCCAAAGGAAAAATGTATGAAGGATAATTAGTTTGTGGATATTAGTAGGGTAAACTTAAATGTTGCCACACAAAATAAATAATTAATAGAAGCCAAAAATCAGTTTCACGCGTTTTCTCGTATAGCAGGATAGGCATAGGGAATATATTATAAAATAATTCCCGTTCCTCACGCACCGTCACATTTACCTACCTTTTCATATATGCGGAATATTTTTAGCTGTTTTCACGCTCTTACCCGCATAGCAGGATAAGCAGTGTTAAAGCACTCCGTTCTCCACTTTCCATCCAAATTTCGAGACACTGAGTGTTGAGTGGCGGAACACAACGCCGCATTATGGAATACTACGTGATTTGGAAAGCTAAATTCATCTGCACTATATTCATTGCGTCTTAGGAGAGCATGCCAAGCGTACTATTAAAGAGATACTTCCAATTAATGAATGATAAAAGCAATGTATTGATAAGATATCAAAATAATATATGATTGAATATACAATATACTATCAAAAACAAAATAATACTTATGCGACAGTAGGATATGCCTAATTAAAATTAAATTCGATTTATATGAAAAACTTAAAGAAGAAAAAAGATTTCTCACAGTACGGGAACCAATTCATGAACTATGCTTGTCCAGATCGGGACATTTAATTTTTAGGTTAAAAACCGGGAAGTCCCGCAAAAATCGGGACGTCGCTGATCTCTACCCACATCACCATATTATCCGAAAATCAAAATAAGTTTTAAAAGAAACCATAAATCAGAAATAAAAGCATTCTCTATTTCTCTCTGTCACGCCAAATTGCGTTGTCTATACCTTTTACAGATAATTTACTAATTTGGGAGATAGCGTTCAATGAAATGTAAAAAGAAATATTGATAAAACTTAAATCTTTTTCATTATAAGTTTAAATCGTCGAGGCCGTTGTGGTCGTCTGAATGTAAACGCGATGGTTGTGGGTTCGATACGCACTCAGGATAATGTTTATATGTATTTAATTATTTTCATTTCCCTGTTCTGGTACATAAAAGGCGGCGGAGTACCGTCACTCAACCCCCATGGTCTGAACATTCAGCGGAAATTATAGAACGGAGTATTCTAAAACTAGCTTGTCACATACAACTGAGGCAGAGGGAACCTAGTCTAAGTGTACGAGGCAACTGTGATTTAAAATACTTTCCTCCATAAATGCACTTAAGCTTGGTATATTAGCTTTAAGCTTGGTATATTAGGTAGCATTTATATACATTTTAGGCAGTTAGCAACATAGTTTGAGTTATGTGGTGGTTATGGGGAGGTGTGAGTTCAAGTTTTGCTAAGTTAAAACTTTCATTTATTTTTGTGTAATATCCTAATAATGATATTCTGCAAGACCATAGACAATGAAAGAAAAGTGGAGAATTTATTTAAAAAAAAAAAAATTGTTAGCATCACGAATATCTATATATATAAAAAGACTTGTATCTGTCTGACTGAGGTAAGACACACGAACAGCCGTAACCGCTAATGGTAGAAACGTGAAATTTGGACAGATGTTGTTATTTTCATAATCTGGACATCCACTAAGAAGGGATTTTGAAAAATTTTAACCCTAAAAGGATGAAATAGGCGTTGAAAGTTTGTATGTATTTTTTTTAAATCGGCACCGATTTTCATAAAATTTGTAATTCAGATTTTTAAAAATATTTCATTGAACACGTGTTTCATAGTTTTTTTAGAGTTCACTCCCAATACGCGGGAGAAGCTGCGCGCGCTCACTAGTACCATATATTCTGAGACTGTTATTGAGACATACAGTATTTAATTTTTCATTTGTATTCGAAACATCATATATTTAGTGGAACCCAACGCCGCGCATTGTATTACCAAAGTGAAATTAACGTAATTAAAATACAATCATTCCCACGGAACAGCAATCGAACCTACAACCATCTCAAGAAACACAATTTGTTAATTAAATAGATGACGAAATGTTACTAGAAGTTAAGTTATAAACAAAATAAGGTTAAGGCAATCATTACATTATCTGTATACAAGACTGTTTTCTCAGTCGTGCACTTCATTATAGAAGTGATAAAATAATTAAATAAATGAATAACATTAGTTTACTTGGTAATTATTTACTGTTTTGTTTTATGTTTTAGCTTCAATTACTTGTTTTTATTTCCTGGTGACAAGACAAAGAGTGGTGTTTAAATTAAATGAAATAATAAGATAGTCCCCAGAGTGTGATTCTAATGCGCATTTTCCCCGTTTACAGGCAAGAGTTTGAGCAATTCAACATTCAAATCAATTTAAAAAAAAAAAACAAAAAGAGCTTATTATCATTGTCCTTTAAATACATTCTAAATGTAAAATTTGTTAAGAAAATCAAGACAGCATTTTTAGCATTCATGTTGACAAAATGAAATGATTAAATATTTTATTTCCTTGAGTGGGAATTGAACCCACAACCTGTCTCGTTTACGCATGCTTTAGCCCCTACACTAAAACTGGCCCCTTACTATATCTAGTGTAAATATAAAAAAATAATAATTATGAAACATAAACAGGATCATAACTTCATTCAATAACATTAGTGTTTGATAAACAAATAAACAACCTTTAACAAATTACACAACAAATACTAGTAAAACTAAGCTATACATGAGTCATACAAATTACACATATTTTTACTATGAAATCTGAATTTTTATTGATAATTGTTTTTGTCTGGGTATATTTCTTATTTACAATGATGTATGGAGATAAAAATAAATTTGTGAAACAACCCTACATAATATACATATATATTATAGACCTACTTTAATACTAAACTGGAGTATATTAATAATATAAACATTGCCCGAGTGGGATTAAAACTAATAACTGTCACTTTTATATTCAGACATTCTGGACTCACTGGGCCATGATGTCCTTTTATATTCTTATTTCTCATTGTTCATATTCTTATAAGCATGAATAAAATATTGCACCACAATGACTTTTAGATTTAAACAAAAAAAAACATTCCATAGATAAAATTGCAAAAAATGCTTTAAGATATCAAGAGAAATAATAAAAAAAATAATAAGAATAAATAAAATCATTATTAATCATTAAGTACCACATAAGTTGGTTAAATATAAAACCTTGCAAGCAAAATAGAAAATAAATAATAATTAATTTTTCAGAATGGGAATTGAGCCCACATCTGTTGCATTATACTACAGTCAGATGGCGTTCCACTGTGTCACAACAGCTATAATGAATACTGAATATTATATAAAAAAATAGTAAAAGCCTACCTTCTTAGGTGGTAACTTCTTCTTTTCCATTTTTCTTCTAGCATCCAACAGCAAGCCTTTGTTCTCCTTAATGTCGCATTCTTTTAAATCATCTAAAGTATGCACTTTAGCACTATCCACTTCGTCCATTTCATCCAATTCATCATGTATATATAAGCTATTATCTGTTAAATCACAAAAAGTCCTGGAGAAACTTGGTAATAACTTACAATTGCCAGGTTCATCTAATTCATCTGAATCAGATTCATCACTACCATCACCAAAAACATCATTTGACATGTAACATGAATCAGGGTTATCCTCGAACACTATAAATGAATCTTCTGAATCACAATCTGATGATAATCGTTTACGTTTCGACGATTCGTCTGTGAACACTATTTGGAAGGAATCCTCACTTTCTATTGATGATGATAAGAATCTTCCTGAAACTTCATTAAAACAGTCACTCTCTTGAGAATTAGAACTTTGTAATATGTTTTCTTTAGGTACTTCTGGAATCACTATAGGCTCTGATTCTATATTTTTTTTACAAATCTTAGATTGTAGCAACAACTTCAGCTTATTCATTTTATCATCACATACAGATACTATATCATCTGTTTTAGTTAACTCTGCATTCATTAAATCATTTTTATCATCATTTGTTAAGTCTTTGACAATGTCCATGGATTCTTTTATTTCGGGCTTTGTTTTGCAACAGGCAGCTTCGACAAATTGTTCATTATGATAGCTATAAGGACTGTGGTATTGAATATTAATGTTACAAGGTTGACTGATACAAATTTCAGGGCAAAAAGCATCTTCAAACTGGTCCTCTACTATGTTAGTAGGATCAACAAACACCTTTTTTGGTCGACCAAGTTTTTGTTTTGTATTTTGAGTATTTAATTTACTTTTATTACCAATTAAGGATCGTACCTCATCTAACTTCCTCTGGCACTCATCAGCAGCCCTTCTGCAATCCACATTCATAGTGTCATCCAATTTTGTTGAGCTATCACTAAAAAATATATCTGGTGGTTCATTCTTATTTAGAACCTCAGTCTTGGAAGGCTGCCAAGACTGTGGCGCCATCTCCTCAGATTTACTCTGACAATCTTGGTATTGTGAGCGTGAAGAGAATAATGCACCTACAATATTATAAATTCCAGACATAATATAAGTTATTGTAGCTCGAGATGAATTATAAGTTTCTTGATTATTAGATGGCTTATCTGATGGATATTCTTTTGTTGCTACTCTTTCTACCTTATGGTTCATTGTTTTTTCGCCAGTAATGACAGAATCTGCCAGGTTTTTTTTCAAAGGGTCTGGTAGTAGTTGTAGTTTGTTCAATATTAGGTTGTCTCCGTAAATTTGCTCCATTTCTTGCTTTTGGGCGTCCGTAGAATAGGTAGACATAGGAAATTGGAGTGACATACTGTTTATATCAAGAAGCTTGCGCTTATTGCGCATATTATTACCTATCGTATTCATTATCACTATTAGTTATATAAATTTTATATTATTAACAATACGTACACTATATTTTACAGGTTCTAAGAGGATGCTAAGGCGTTTGTGTTCACGCGAACATGTTAAAAATATACAATCTATTGTAATAAGGAAAGGGCTTGTGCTTTATTCTAAAACAATCGAAGTCCTCGTTTTTTATTTGAGGGTCTCCTCTGAGTCCCGAGTCTTGGTAAACGAATTTGTTTGTACCACACACTGTATCACCACAACTAAGGCTTGTTACTTCAGAACAGTTAAATAGGTTTACTTGAGAATAATAAAAGTTATTGAGCTCCATTGTACTGATAATTAAGATATACACGTCTGTTACAGATTAGCCATTTTGTAAAAGTCGTAGTAATATGTCTTCTTGCCAATATAAACATGGGTACAGATACAAAATTATGTCGAATAGTGTTTATACTCGATGTTTCAAACAAAATATCGATATCGAACCGAAAATAAAATTTCGTTAGTTGATTTTTATTTAACAAATAATTTTATATTTACGTTAATATTATATTTAAATTTATGATTTTATAATTATTAAGAAAATCTAAGTACTTTTAGTTTACTATTCCATTTAATTTTTTATATTTTATTCGTATTTTACTTAAATTTCTATCAGAGCTAGATATATAAATATGTAGGGGCTCTAATATGGGGGCCTCATTTATTGTCGGATATAAAAGGATTATTTTTTAATTTAAAATATTCATTTCCCATAAAATATATAAAAAACTATTTGAAGGTAAATATAATTTCACCATAACAGCCCTATAGTGCTACAACATTCCGTCCACCACAAGCACAATAAGAGCATACAATATCGACAAATGTGATGTTGGGGATCGCCACCCAACATACCTCATCTGACACGGAAGAAAGCCAATAAGAAGTACTACAAGTAACTACTCATAGATATATATTTGGATTGCCAAGGTCATTAAATTGTGTATAGACACAATGAAGTGCTTTGCTTTCATTGTTCTTCTATTTTAGAAATTAAGTAAACATGAAAGAGTGCTTGGTAAGAGTTAGGAGAAGACCTCGGCTGTCCTTTCATTACACAGCATCGATAATTCTGGATAAAGGTCTGTAGGAAGGGTTCAGGAGCACACGTTTGTATGGGGAGGTTAAAGACAGTTGACAAGGTGAAAGATATGCACAGACCATACCATTTGCCGCTCCTTTTCGCGTCTCGTCCTTTTCCGCATCTACTTGGAGGTTTATTTTTTCTGTGATCGAAAGGACTGTAGGATGTATATTAATTTTAGTATGATACCTCCTGATTTCAAGTAATGAATGGGTCTTGACAGATAAACAGACACATAGATAGACAGATAGACAGATTATGTGACCTCATATAAGGAAACTATTTGAAGTCTAATCTGAATGTTTTTTCTTTCTGTAGTAATTTTTACATTTCATTATAAAATAATTTCATTTTCTAATTCATGCATACAATAATATCGACTAAACGAATTCAAACTGGACGAAAAAACAAAAACCAGCACTTTTTCCAGTTCCAGATGATTTTTTACAATATATTAGTTAAAAAATAACAATTCTCGAGCAAAGACTTTTAACAGTATAGTGGAATTATAACACTCTGTGTAGATATCTATATATATAAAAGGACTTGTGCTGACTGACTGCACTTGTGCACGCAGAGCCGTAACCGCTGATGGTAGAAACGTGAAATTTGGGCAGATGTTTATTTTCATATTCTGGACATCCACTAAGGGAATTTGAAAAATTTTAACCCTAAAGGGATGAAATAGGGGTTTTTAGGGGGAAAGTTTATATGGATTTTTTTTTTAATTTGTACCGATTTTTATAAAATTTGAAATTCAGACTCTTAAAAATATTTCATTGAACACGTGTTTCATGGTTTTTTTAGAATTCACTCCCTAAGGGTTCAAATAAGGGTTGAAAGTTTGTATGGAAAAATCTTTAAATCACCATTGATTTTTATAAAAAATTGAATTCAGACTGTTAAAAATATTTAATTGAACACGTGTTTCGTGTTTTTTTTAGAGTTTACTCCTAATGGTGGAAATACGCGGGCGAAGCTGCGCGCCCCCACTAGTTATACATAAAAATAATATAAAATCGATGAAAAAATACAAAATCGATATTCTACAAATGTGAAACTAAAACGCGAAATTCAATATGTGTAAATTGTAACAAGCAAGTCATGGTTTCTGATGCAATATATTAATATTTATTATAAATTCAAGGTTGAAAATGCATTAATATTTTAATATAGTTACTATATATTTATAGGAAGTCTTAATGGGAATGGAGTATCTTATCACTCGTTTCCCAGGATCCCTTTGCCTACCCTGTCATGTGCCGTATACGGTATATCGTAAACAGCGTAAAGCTGCAAAAAACATTATAAGCATGTGTAATGTCAAGCAATATAATTATCAATAAAAAAAATCTTCATATACAAAACTAGCTTCTATGTTCTCAAACATTTTTTCTTAAAAAATAAAATTAAGTAGGTACTTATATCAAATACATGTTTCCATTTACAATTACTTAAGACTTATCAATTCATTATTATAAATTAGTTTATAATGTTAAAAATTAGCGTCACGCTGTATCACGCGTATAGAAGGGTACTAACCTAAGGGAAGCCACTTTTCACCCAATTTTCGAGACATTGCGTATTGAGTGTCTAAACTTAGCACCGTTTCTTATATTATGTTCAGAGCGAGTAAATCGAAGTATGTAGTTTCCCCGAGTGCAATACGATGTGGAAGCGAATCGAACCCAATTCTGTCGTGCTTTCAGTCATACGCTGACGTGGCACAGCACCATAATATTTTAAAAAACGCAAATGAAAAAAAATATAATTATTTAAAGAATTTCAGAATGCAAAATAATTAAAGATATTTAACTAAAAAAAAAACATTTAATTAAATAAAATGCAACATTACTTTTATCATTTTGATATAATAATTTATAGTAAAAAAATACTGGCATCTAAAAAAAGGTAAAAAAAAAACCAATGTTTTAAGGTTTTTCCAATTGACATATGTATAAAACAATAAATAAAAACATGTTTTTCGAAATGTGTAAAAATTTCATGTTGTTACAAAAATAAATAAAAAACAAACCAAAAAAATTGTAAAATCAAGCTAGAAAAACACCTAAACGTTATTTTACGAAATAAATATTAATAATTTCAAAGCAAAAACCTGTTTTTAGCAAAACTTTAGTTTAAGTCACATATAATGGCAGAAAGAAAGAAGTAAGTAATCTTTTTGAAAGTTGCGCTAGTATTTAAAAAAAAACAGTTCATAGATGGATATACCAGTAACAGATTTATTTCTGTTCTCGTATGAACTTCTTGATAAAGAATTCCCTTTTAGTTCTCCCGACACTCCTTAATCTACCTGCAAACAAATTTTTTTAATCCGGTAGATTCATCTATGCGTTTTTTTCTGTCAGTAATGGATTTTTTGTAGGTTAATATCTTTTTGAAGGAAGATTTTCAATTGTAATTGAATTCCAAGAAGTACTAAAATTTGTTTTTTTGATTATGGTGGTTTCGAGCCAGTCGTGGCGCAGGGGCACAAAATGTGACTGTAAAACCGACTGCTTGTGGGTTCGATCCCCACTCGAGGAGATGAAATATTTACTTAAATATATATTTCTATTTCTTCGCTCTTGTATCGAGGCAAAGCGCGGCGTTGAGTTCTGCCACTCATCACGCAATGTCTTCAGTATTCGGCAGAAAGTGGGGAACGGAGTGTCTTAACACTAGGTTCCCTCTCTAGGTAGGCACCCTGCTGTGTGAGGGATACAGCGTGAAGCTGATTTTTTTTTCGAATTGTTGAAATTACAATTTTATTTCAGGTCACAAGCAGCTGGAGATGCACCAGATAGAAAGGGGGACAGCAAATCCAAAGTTAGGATCAAAGATGAACCCGTGGAGCCGGAGGAAATACCGAAAACACCTTCGCAAATTGCACGAGAGTAAGTTTTAATAGCTAGCTATCAAGAATTTACGAACTAGGTGCAAAAAGTTCCTTATCAGTTCCCTATTTCCCATATTATTTAAAGATATAAATAATATCTATGTATTGCTTATTGCTTATGTGTCGCGGTAGTTGTAGGTTTCCACTCGGTGGATTGATTAGACATTTTTATAATATTTTCTTCATCTCCCTGATCTGTTCCAAGTTCAACTTATTGTACAAAAAGTGGTAAACAGGTCTTTTCACTGGGTTACTAGAGCGAATGCCTACACAGTACACACTAAGAGGAAAAGCGTAAAGCTTTATCTTAAATTATAATACACTTACTACTACGACTTCAATTTAAATGAAATATTACCTACTTTATAATTTTGTATTATAAGTAATATCATTTTATTCCATTATTTTGCCATAGGGAAGCTGAATATAGAGCGATTCTTCGTAAACAACGTTTCAAAAGACGATGGCCGGAGATCACAAAAGTCCATATCGCAACGAAACCATGGCATCCTCCACCTCCACCGCAGAAGATGCCAAGAATAGTTAGTTTTTATGTATTTTTAAATACAAATCACGAATATATTATTATACAGCAGCCAAATGTGAACGTGGAACGTGGAAACGTATTGCAGAAGAAGAGTACAAGAGAGATGATCAGGTAGCAGCAAAGAAAGAAAGAAAGATGATAGGGTGTCAGCGAAGATATCACAGTAATAATGAAAAAGAACATGCTCAGGTGGTTTGGGCACGTCAAGAGACAACGTAATGAGAGAGACTAGCCTAAAAGATTTTTGAATGATAAGAGCAGGGGAAGACTTTGGTGGACCTTCAAGAACACAATATCGATGATATTGGAGGAGGCCTTGAGGCTGGCGTCATGAGGGCTCGCGTGTGCGGGTTGATGACAGTGAACGAGGCAAAAAATGTGTAGACCGTAGAGTCTGTCTGCCCCGTTAGGCACAGTACCGAAAAGCTAAAAAAAACTTGTAAATGAGAATAAACTAGTAAATCATATGCATAAAAATATTTTTGATAAATAACTTATTTCTTATGCTTACAATTTTTTCTGTCATATAGTATTTAACATTTTCTAGTTTATTTAAATTTTTGTAAATGTTACATAAAAACTAAAACAACAAATCACTTAAACCATTTTCCTAGATGATAGATCTACCAGAACTTATCACTCGTAAGTGGGTGCCCCCATACATGAAGAGAAGGCGGCGCAGAAGGAAGCTACCGAGAATACCTCCAGAGGAAATGACTCAGCCTCTGTATGAGTTTGCTAAACTGAAAAAGGTGAGATTTTTACTTTTAAACTATTGATGTGTATAGTCTGACTGTATAATCATGGTTGTGGGTTCGGTGTTTTTCAACAAGCTTCTGGCAAGATAAATTCAAATTCAAATAATTTTATTCAAAATAAGAAGTTACTTATGCTCCATTTTTTGAACGTCAAATAACATACCACCAGCTTACTAAAATTAATACCTCAGCGGGACTTGTTTTTTTAAAATCAATTTTATACAAATACATATTTAGTTATTTGTGACAATGATACCTTTGAAACACACTGGAGCGAGCGTTAACTTCCCAAGGCGTGTTATCATATATTAAACTAAAGGGCTCGCGCGGCTTCGCCCGCTTATTAGAAGTGAATTCTAAAAAAACCACGAAACACGTGTTCAATCAAATATTTTTAACAGTCTGAATTTAATTTTTTATAAAAATCGGTGGCAATTCAAAGATTTTTCCATATAAACTTTCAACCCCTTATTTGAACCCTTAAGTAAATACGTGTTCAATGAAATATTTTTAAGAGTCTGAATTTCAAATTTTATAAAAATCGGTACAGATTAACATTTTTTTCCATACAAACTTTCAACCCCTATTTCATCCCTT
This sequence comes from Heliconius erato demophoon, assembly GCA_018249695.1. Taxonomy (NCBI): domain Eukaryota; kingdom Metazoa; phylum Arthropoda; class Insecta; order Lepidoptera; family Nymphalidae; genus Heliconius; species Heliconius erato. Next base: position 35,305 of record DWQW01001026.1, read on the forward strand.
TAAGGGTTAAATTTTTCAAATTCCCTTCTTAGTGGATGTCCAGAATATGAAAATAAACATCTGCCCAAATTTCACGTTTCTACCATCAGCGGTTACGGCTCTGCGTGCGTCTTACCTCAGTCAGTCAGCACAAGTCCTTTTATATATATAGATCATTAATTTGGTTTTTAATTCGGATCCTATTGTAAAAGTGTACAAATTGCTCCATAAAATAATTGCGGATTTGACGCACCGGTTTACATTTGCACTAAGATTAAGCCTATTCCTGGATTTAATATTATGAACATCACCAATTTTGATAAAATCATTCAAGTTTTTTTTTAACATACAAACTGTGCCGTTAAGTCGCGTCGTCAATTAATATACAAAGATAACCCTCATATATAATGAACATTCAAAATGGCCGAACTTGTCAGCATAAGTGAGAGACATGTACCAACATAACGTCACAAAAAAAATCGAAATTCGAATATACGTAACCCGCGAAAATTCTAAATTCGCGATACTTTTTGAACACATTACGTATTCGGGATAAAGGTTTTTGATTGGTTGTGAGTTCATATCATATATTTTATTGTATAGTGGTTTTGTTTGGATATTATAAAACTATAATTAGATAAATAGAGCAGTTTAGATATATTTAAATAAAATATCCACTGTGTTTATAATAAATATAATATAATAAGTAAATGTAAAAGATACGTGAAGATACAAAATAATAAAACAATAATAAAACTATGACATATCGCCAGTAACTCTATTGGAAATCAATTCTGAATCTACGAGGGACTTGTCAAAGTAAACAATAGATTTTTTTAGTTTCACTATATCCCGCATAAGTCAGATTGCGTTTCACTGGCATCTGATGATTTGGTGGTGGAAGTCAACGACGCGCGTTTTGTCGTGCTTTGTTACTGTGTTATAGAACGAGGAAATGGTAATTACTCATTTCTCCGAGTGGGAATCGAACCCACAATCGTTTACAGTCAGTCGTGTTTACAGACAGCTGTGTTGTTGCGCCACATCATAATTATTTTGATAATTTAATCTTATTTATGTTTTGTTTACTTAGATTTGGCATAACTTTAGTCAAGTGGAAAGGAATAAGATGATGCTCCAAGGCAGTATTGGATGCAATTCAAAAAAATATTCTTCTACTGCTTGCGGTAAATATAAACATAATATATACCTATAAAAACATTGTAATGATTAGGTAAAATCGTAATGGTTGCTGGTTCGATTCCTCCTCGGGGTATATTTTTATTTAAAAGTTTTTTATTTCCCTGGTGTGGTAACAAAATGAAGAAAAGGCCGTCGTGGAGCAGAGGCACAAAGGTGCGACTTTAAGCGCGGTTGTTTTGGTTTTCGATTCCCACTCGAAGGAATTAAATATTTAACCCGCCCCAGAATAGTGATATATTTCGTGTATAATTTAATAATAAAAAATTATAAAAGATTCGACATATTTGATAAGAACGTATGGTATAGGTTCAACTACCGCTATGAACAAATGTTTATTCTTTCTCTAAAAAATATTTCAGGCTCCCAAACAGCCTGCATAGCAGTCGTATGTAGAGCACTATTGGAAGAAAAGACAGCGGCGGAACTAGTCAAATACGATGTAGATGAACTAATCGACGCCGGCGATAGATACTATAGGCAGTGCATGTTGGCCATGAAATGTTATAAAGGTGGGATTTTTTTCTTCATCATAAGAAGTAGTAATCTTCTCTGTTAAGTAATAGTCGAGTGGTCGTTGAGGGCAGTCGTGGCGCATGCGTAGAAGTACGCGACTGAAAATATGACAGCTTGTGGCTTCGAGGATATGATATATTTAACATTTAAGTCTAAGCGCGGCGTTGAGAGCGAAGAAGCCTTTCGATACAATCTCCACAATTTTGGGGAAAGTGGAGAAGTGATGAAATGTGAACTTTGGGACTCTTAACACTTGTCCCCAGGTTCCCTTTGTCTACCTTGCTATGTGCAGAATATAGCGTGAAGCTAAAAAATTATTTTCAAGTTTAAGTATTCTGTTACCAATTTAGTTTTTTTTTGAAGTTAAAAAAATAAGTAAATTTATTTTTTATAATTTGTAACAGGTAAGCAGAGGAAACCTAGTGTTAAGACACTCCGTTACTTACTTTTAGCCGAATTTCCAAGGCATTGCGTGTTGAGTGGCGGGACTCAAAGCCACGCTTTTTCTGGATACCAGAGCGAAGAAATGGAAATATAAATTGAAATAAATAATTTATTTCCTTGAGTGAGGATCGAATCCACCAGTCGCTTTTACAGTCACACTTTGTGCCCCTACGCCACGACTGGCTTTTACTTACTATATTATTATTACTTCCGTTTAGAAAACATTTGTTGAGTTACATGCTATGTTTTTATTGTGGGAATCGAACCCACAACCGTCATGTTATAGTAAGACACTGTGTCTCGGCAGTGTCAATAATGGTTTCAACAAACATATACAACTATAAATTCCTCAAGTGCAGTGTACAGCAGAGTGGCGCAGTGGAAGCGTGCTGGGCCCATAACCCAGAGGTCCGTGGATCGAAACCACGCTCTGCTATATTTTAACCATTTCTTTGTAGTTTTGTTTTGTAAACAAATAATTAATATATTATATTTATTATTTATATTATATTATTGTTTTTTTATCTAGTTTTTAATTATTTCTTTAATTATTTAGAGAAAAAATAAGTGATGCATTGACAGCAATTAGTATCTGTACTTAAACTTATTTTATAAGAATAACAAAAGTATATATGTATTATCAAGATTAATTATAAAATATGAAGCACCCATTAATTGATCAGGGGCACAACACACAACATTTAGACGGACTGTAAATACGATGGTGGCAGGTTCGATTTCCACTGGGGAAACAATCATTTTTTTTTTTAATAAATAACACTTTATTGCACATAAGACTTTACAAGTTTTCATTTTACTTATCCATATATAATTTAACAAAATATGTGCAATGGCGGCCTTATCACTGCAAGTGATTTCTTACAGGCAACCACTAAGATATAGTAAACTATTATTAGGATACTTATGTAGGTGCAAAAAGTATTACGAAGTATTTATCACAAACTAAATATATATATAATAAAAGTTAACATATATATAAACATAAACATATTAATACATATATATATATATATATATATATATATATATATATATATATATATATATATATATATATACACACATATATACATACATACATACATATATACATACATACATACATATACAATACTTATGAAAATTAATTATGTATATAACACATATAATAAGATCCGATTATGAGTGCTGTTCAAGGTAGAACTTTTTAAGTTTACGCTTAAAGATTC
>DWQW01001027.1:0-38658 GCA_018249695.1 Heliconius erato demophoon
GCATTTGTAAATAGATAGAAGAAGTAAAGAAGAAGTAAAACATACAGAGAGTAGGGCTGTTGGCGCTCCGTTCTCTCTGACTACCCCGCTAGGGATAAAGTGAGATGTAAAAAATAAAGAATAATGAGAAAAAAAAAAAAAAACAACTAAAGAATATAAATAGAAATCGTTAAATTTTAGATATATTTTATTAACTCTGAATATAAAATTTAAGTTGAAGTAGCTTATTTTTGTACTGTTCTATACGCTAAAAACAGTAATATTATTTGTAACGTTTCCATTACACTGAAACTAAATGCAAAGTAAGTGATATAGCAAGAAGATTCAGAAGAATAAAATCTTAGAAAAATTCACGAACAAAATTTAGGTATTACGTAAATTTTTAGTCATAGCTGGTTTAAACATTAAAAATTCTTCACACAACCCATCAGTGAGTACTAGTACTATTAGAAATATGTCTAAGATTCAGGACTACAGCCTGAAATCAGACCCATTCGTCTATTCTAAAAGCTAATAATCATTGTCTTCGCCTACTTTTCTTCCAGCGTCATTGCCATCTTTTACAATTGTACTAGCAATGACGTCGCAACCAATGATGTTTTTACATAAAACACGTTGGAATTTTATGAAAAACTCATTCATAGTACGTGAAATTTGCTGGTTACAGATTTGTTCAAAATGACAATATAAGTATATATTAACGATTGCCGAAACATTTTTAATCTAAAAGTAGTAAATAAAGATATCAATGACGATTCATGTGCTAAAATTAGGAGAATCCAATTTACGACTTATTTATAAATTGTTAAAGCATCCGTGGCGGCAGTTGCACCGTCGGAAATTAAAGCTTTGCATGCTAACATTATTATAAGCCAAAATAAACACTACGTTAGATAACGTATTTTCGTGGCAATATTTAAAACAAAAGCTCGCTCGATCAATGACGCTATTTTTATGAACTTTTTTTGCGATCGATTTTTGTGTAGCTACACCTAAATTATAAGCACGTTTTATTATTAAAAACTTTAAGTATGTACTTATTTAATTAAAAATAGTAAATAAAATTAATATAGCTTATTCACGAATATTTTTGAAAAGTAATAAACTAAGAACACACCAAATCTCCACGTAAAATATTCAATTTTTTGAAGGTTTTTTCTTAAAATATATTTTTGTATATACTAAATCATCAAACTTGTCTCGACGCCTTGTTTATTATTTAGTTAAGTATTTAATACGATATTCATCTTATTAAAATTATTTACTATTAATGAGTAATCACAAGGAAATTAAATTTTGAGCGTTTTGGAGAACTGCCAAGTCCTATAGGATGCTAGCACCGACTCGAAACAAAATTATCTATTATAGTTCACGATTTTAAAAAAATATACTATTAAATGTCATCCATCTGACGTTTATCATTGTTTTGAAATCTGTCATTTGCCTTGATAATATATGGTTTATTGTGGTGAATTTCAATTTATTTATTATTATTATCATATGGAAGATTATTAATAGTTCATAATATGAAATAAATAATTATTATAAATAATATTATGATTATAAAAATAAAATAAGGGCCGTGGCTTATAATTTTTAAGTGTAAATCTTAGAGCTCTTCAGACAGTAATCATGGAAAGACGAAATAATACTGTATACGGCCAATGTAGATTCTGTTTAATGAAAGGCTATCACAGAGATATTATGAAAGAGTATTTCACGAATGGCACTCGTGAAGTGTACATTGATATATTCATGGAGTGTTTTGATATATATGTAAGTCATTTCGTTTCTTATTATTTTTCTTATTTTAATCAGCCCTGCTCTATAATTTTCTTGTTTAATTTAATTGGAAATATAATAAATTAATCTTATTATTATTACTATGTAATTCAAAGTATGTATGTCATAAATATTGTTGTATAATAAATTAATGTTTGTAAGTATTAATTTACTTTTATATCTGTCTGTAATCCGCATGTTCAAGGCAGTGCTCTGATCTTCTAACACCACCTACCCAGTAAATCTGAATGTATGTAAAATAAGAAAATATTTTGTAATTACTAATATATTTTTTAACTATTTACACATTTTTCCACAGTTGTCTACAAATAAGCAGCTAAGCACATTAATATGTGCCACCTGCATACAAAATCTCAGAGATGCAAATAAATTCCGTCTAATGGTTGTCAATGCAGAACAACATCTACTCTCTAATATGCTGGAAAAAGAAACTGTTTTCATTAATAGTAAGTACTCAAAGGCTGTGACTAATGTGAACTTAAATTTGTGAGATTTAATACATATCTTTTTATATGTAACTACAAAATAAAATTTAATTAGTGAAACGGTTGTAATTTTTATATGTAGTGTAGCTTCTGTGAGGATTTTGATGTATCTCACTGTACATATCATATATGACAATAAACATACAGTGAGTAACATTGAAGTAATTAATGATATATAACATAGTCTGTAGCTTCCTTAGACAAATGGATTCATCAATGTAAAAACTAATTTCAATTGACATTAGTTACTGCGATTTGTGTTTCCGACCAAACAAACTCTTCAGCCTTGTTATAGTTGTATAGGTTATTATTGGATTGGGTTTTATTAAATAGATACATTCTACCTATATAACTTCATGTCAAATTTAAAGTATGTATTTCTTATTATTTTTAGTTTCAAGTTTATTTAATATAATAAAGCTTTAAATGCTCTTTTAAAGTAGAATGCGTAAAGTACAGTAAAAAAAATTGCTGCAGGCAACAACTATTTGTGAAATTAAAAATGAAATCATCTTCACACTGTATCCTGCATACAGGTAGGCAGCAGGGTAAGCAGAGGGAACCTAGTTTTAAAACACTTCATTCCCCAATTTTTTGAGGTATTGTATGTTGTGTGGCAGAATTCAACACTGGACTTTTGCCTTGGTGCCAGAGCACAGAAATAAATATATTAAGCAATGATAATTAATTCCCTCTAATGGAGATCCAACCCATAACTGTTGCCTTACAATCACACCCTTGTGCCCCTGTGTCACAATGGTCGTTATTAGTGTCATATTTATTTAGTAAAATTATACTGTTTACTATCAGTGGGTGACATAGAAACTAATTTGGAAATTAAACCTGAACAAGAAATGGAGGTAAAGTTGGAACCTGATGATAGTACTATGGACTGTGATTTGGAGTTTACATCTTTTGATGATGATGGTAAGATAAATTATATAGTAAATAATATTTTTTTTATCTTCACACTGTATCTCGCTTGTAACAGGGTCGGCAGAAGGAGCCTAGTGTTGTTAGAGATATTCTCATCCGCTCCTCATTTACCTTGTTGTGGTGGAACACAACATTGCACTTTGCCTCAGCAGCAGAGTGAAGAAATCAAAATATTATAATATTTCATTTCTTCAAGTAAGAATCGAACCCACAACCTGTAGTGTTTACAGTCATATGTTTGTGCCCTTGCACCAAGACTGGCCTCTTAAATAATATATTACAAAGTGTGACTGTAAAACTGACTAGTTGTGGGTTCGATCCCCACTCGAGGAGATGAAATATTTACTTAAATTTATATCTCCATTTCCTCGCTCTGGTGTCGGGGCAAAGCGCGGCGTTGAGTTCTGCCACTCAACACGCAATGCCTCCAGAATTCGGCAGAAAGTAGAAAACAGAGGCAGGTTATGTGCGGGCTACAGCATGGAACTGATAAAAAAAATGTGATGGGATATCCATGCATGTGATCTGATATGAACCCATAATCTCACATCAACACATGTGATCTCAACACATCTACAAATTTGATCTCAAAATAATATTTAGCTCCCTTACACTTCACGACTCTCCTCTGCCTCCATTTAACATAACTTGAGTTTTTTATGCATTAATATTAATATTCCCAAATCATGCTAATAGAAAAAACAAAATAGTTTTAAACATAATAAGTTCTTTGATTTTCACGATTATTACATATTTTAAATGAAACTATTTCTACTATCGTGTATACACGATTAATCCGGTTTAAGATTTTACATTTTGAAAACCCGACGTTTTGAACACTTTGCAGTAGTCCGTGGTTACGGGTACCCGTGCTAAATATTTTTTAAACATTTTTAAAGTGTTATTCCACACTTAGGAAAGAAAAAAGTCGGTTTCCAGGAGGCGCATGTTCGAGGTTCCCGCTTCGTTCAAACTTTTATACGTTTTCTAAATTATAATAGTATTTTTCTAAATTAGTATACTGCAAAATAATTTCATTTAAAATTTTTAAACATTTTTCACAGATTTAAAAGAAGACGATAGATTAGATAAGGTAGATGGTGAAGAGGAACTATTGGCTAGATTCCCCGTAACATACAAGTTGCCTACTCGAAAGACTTTATACACTACATCCTGTAAAGGATTTGCTATACAATTGGATTTGTTAAAAGGTAATAAATAAAAAGAAAATCAATCTGAGCCGTAACTAAATAACCATCGCTGTTAGTCCATGCGAGCGAGCGGAGCACTAGAAGTCTATAAAATGGGTGGAGAGTAAATGCATTGTAAATCGTCGTTGCCGAGGCTATGTGTAGCGTGGGAAGTGCTAAATTAAAAATATCAAATATTTTTTACATTTTAAAGTGTTATTACATACTTAGGAAACAAAAAAGGTTCCCAAACGGCGCGGGTTCAAATCCCGCTTAAATTTCAATGTTTTCAAATTTTTATATGTTTTCTAAAAAGTAACAAATATCAATTTTTGTAGTTCACTTAAACTTTTCCATACTTGAAATTTGAATCTTTGACTATGTATGTGATACAGAACCACATATTTTATATAATTAATTGTGTTATTCAATTTCACAGGTAAAAGGGTCTTCCCAAGAATGGTAGCAAAGCTTCTAGAAGACGAAATCGAAGATGAATCCAGGAAGAAGGTTTATGTCACCGAAAAAATGGCTCAGATACAAAATACTACTATGATAATCAAATATTCTAATATAACGGTGTTTAAAAGTAAAAATCGTATTGGGTTCCCATGTTTTTATTGTAGAAGTTCCTATGAAAACTTCGATTTATTAAGAGATCACCAAATAAATGCCCATAAAAAGTCAGAAACTAGGAAATTTGTTGCCAGATACGGAACAGAATGCCTAGTCGTATACGCCGATATAACGGATTTGAAATGTCTCATCTGTCACGTGGATTTACCTAATTTGAACGAATTAAAAACACATTTAATCAAAATACACAAAAAGAAAATACATCCTGAATTCTCAGATAGAGTTATACCGTTTAAACTGTGTAATAATAAACATCCCTATGAATGTCTGTCCTGTGGCTGTAACTTCGAAACTTTTGGTTCAATAGAAAGACATATGAACGTTCATTATAGAAATTACGTATGCAATCAATGCGGTACAGGATTTGTGACTAAATACAGATTAAAAGTTCACATAAAGAGTATGCATGTAGGTGGTAATTTCCCTTGTGAAATATGCAAAAAAGTTTTCACTACTCATCAAAAACACAAAAATCATGTCGATACAGTTCATAAGATGCTCAAGCGTTTTAAATGTCCGAAATGCCCCGAACGTTTTTCAGAATATTTTAGACGGCAAAAGCATTTAGTTGAAACTCACGGTTCTGCTCCTTTGAGATATAAATGTAATGTATGTGACAAGGCGTTTGATAGACGTTATACGTTATCAAGGCATATGAAACGCGACCATCTCGAAGAAAGAGATTTTCAATGCCAATTATGTGCTTATAAGTGTTTCACGAATAACGAACTGAGAGTGCATATGATAAAGCACAACGGGGAACGGATTCACGAGTGTTCTGTATGCAAAAAGTCATATGCAAGAAAAAAAACTCTAAGAGAGCACATGAGGATTCATAATAATGATCGTCGGTTTGCATGCGCCGTCTGTGGTCAAGCGTTTGTACAGAAGTGTAGCTTGAAAGGTCATATTAAAACTCATCATTTAGATTATCATTTACCGTGACTTCGTTGTTAATAAAAATTTTATATAATTTTCCGTCTTTTTTTATATTATAAGAAACTCTTACGTATAAAATTTTTGCATTAAAATATTTTTAGAAATATATCTTTAGCTCGCGAATATAGTCAACCGGAACCGGAATAAACTATTTCAAATAATGGCACCCGTTGCTTGCGGCAGTGATTTTCCTGGCAACCATGTGTTATAGTGTTGAGAAAAAATAAGCTTTAATTTGAGGTACAACTTATTAAAAGAACACATGAGTACAAATTATTAACATTAAAAGACCTTCTTAAACCAGGCAACCCTGGACCTGCGGCAGACTGAGAGCTGGCAACCATTGTTTTTCCAATTCCCTATGCGATTTTCTTTCAAATGATGTGGGATTTACATAAAAAACATGAGTGCAATTTTCTCCAAAAACACATTACGAAAAAAATGTATAAAACGTAATTGCGGCAGGATTATTCTAGACAACCCTAGTGTAATCTATTCTACTATCATGTATCATTCTTAAATATAAGTTTCATTAGAAAAACAGATCCCTGCAGATTTAAGCAATGGGATCTCGAACTATAGGTATATTCATTATGGTAACTTTATTTAAAAAAAATTTTTTACTGATCATTACGGTATAGATAAAAAGGGAAGCTATAAAATATAAAAGTATATTTAAAAATTAAAAATTAAATTAGCTTCACGCTGTATCCCGCACACTGCAGGGTATGCAGAGGGAACCTAGTGTTAAGACACTCCGTTCCCCACTTTCAGCCGAATTCTGGAGGCATTGCGTGTTGAGTGGCAGAACTCAACGCCGCGCTTAACCTCGACACCAGAGCGAAGAAATGGAAGTATAAATTTAAGTAAATATTTCATCTCCTCGAGTGGGGATCGAACCCACAACCAGTCGGTTTTGCAGTCACACCTCGTGCCGCTGCGCCACGACCGGCCTCTATAAAAGTATATTTAATTTTGCTAAAATATTAAAATAACTATAAAAAATTAAAAACTAACCGACTATAGCAAAAAATATTTTATTTGACATATATATCCGTAGGACATCTCTATATAGCATAGACAATAAATTTTAAAAAGTGGTAACTAAAATCTAAATGTTGAACGAAGCCATCTGTAAATTGTGTTTGTGATGTTTCGTACGAATACTTGTTTATTAATATCATAAAGTCATCATGAAAACATAATTTAGCAAATAAAATGTCTGCAACGTTAACTTTAGAGAGTGATTTATGTCGATGTTGTCATTCCCAAGGCGGCTTCGATAATTTAGCGGTACCGCAAAGTTATTTGGAAGAAGTAGAAATATATTCTGATATGATAAAAGATTGTTTTAATGTTGAAGTAAGTTAAAAAAGTTATATATTTATAAATTATTTATTAAATACGTTTATAGGCATCCCATGTTACAATTTTAAAACTATTAGTTGTCAAAAAAACCATTTGGTAGTATTTTTAAATAAAGTTTAATTTATTTTAATTAGGAACTATTCTGTAATAATATTATAAGGTAATAGTTGTATAATAGAGCTATAATATTTTTAACATCTTTTTGACATAAGTATTTTTGATATATAACTTTTATTTTAGATTATCATTTTGTAAAATATATTTTCCAATATCATTTTTCTTTTACTTTTAGTGTTATTTCATAACTAATACTTAAATGATACTTGGATTTAGTTAGTTTTGAATGTTTTGACATAAACTTTAAGTAAATTAATAATTGACACCAATGCAGCGGGTATCACATGATTTGACTGTTGTGGGTTCGATTTCTGCTCAAGTGATAGAATTATTTTCATGTCTCCATTCCAGAGAGAGAGATAAAATTCAAATTCAAAGTATAAAAATTTTAGATTAGTATATATCAAAGTATCTATGTTCAAGTACATAAGTTACTTAACAATTGATTAATATTTATTTCATTAATATTAATTAATTACACTTACTCATTCAAAAAAGCAAGGAATTGTATATTATATTATATTATAGATTAATCCAGTCCCAGGGCAAATATGTGAGAGGACATACAAAATATGTAAGGCATGTATTAAGAAACTCAGAAGTGCCAGTAATTTTAGGAAACAAGTAAAAAATTGTGAAGAGAGGTTCCTCGAAATGTATTATAAGAATAGGATAAAAGGTAAATTTTTTATCAATATATTTTTTTCTAGCTTTATACAGCTTCACTCTGTATCCACACACAGCAGGGTAGGCAGAGGGAACATAGTGAGAGTAAGACATTCCATTCCCCACTTTCTGCAATTCACCTAATTTTTTGAGGCATTGCATATTAAGTGGTGAAATTGAACGCCAGACTTTTGCCTTGGTGCCAAAGTAAAGAAATGAAAATATTATGAAATAATATTTCATTTCCTTGAGTAGAGGAGATTGAAGCCACAACTGTCGCATTTCAGTCACACCCTTGTGCCACTGGGCCACAGCGGCCTCTAGCTTCATGGTGCATCTTTTACTGAGTTCTGGAGGCATTGCGTGTTGTGTGGTGGAATTCCATGCCACAATTTATGACACTTGTTACCAGAGCTAGGAAATTAAAATATTAATTATTTCATGCCTTCGAGTGGGAATTAAACCTACAACTGTTGTTGTTTACAGTTGCATGCTTGTGTTTTCATTTTATATTTTTTAATTCAAAGCTATAATTAAATTTGTTGTGAAGGTGTGATGTTTCATGTAATCACTTGATAAAAGTTGTTAAAGAACAAAGACCATTGTGGCTCAATGTGTGATGAATAATATTTTTTGACAGTATTAGACTCCACATCAATGGTAGTTGTCAAGGAGGAATCACAAGAGTTAGTTATTGATGAAACAGGTATGTTCTTTTTAAAAGAATCATTATTTTAAGTTCAAAAATAAGACTACTGCTTAAATTTTCAGTGTTAGACTTAATAAATGAATATAACTAAAATAAACTTCATATTTTTAATTGTTATTCTTATATTTGTATTATTTATTATTATTATTATATTTTTTGTATTACATGTTTGAGGCCAGTTGTGGCGCAGGGGCACAAAGTGTGACTGTAAAACCGTCTGGTTGTGGGTTCGATCCCCACTCGAGGAGATGAAATTTTTAATTAAATTTATATTTCCATTTCTTGGCTCTGATGTCGAGATAAAGCGCAGCGTTGTGTTCTGCCACTCAACACGCAATGCCTCCAGAATTCGGCAGAATGTGGGGACTGGAGTGTCTTAACAAAATAAATAATATTTTTTAATAATATAATAATATTACCATTGTTATTTATTATTTTAGCATTTAAAGAAGAATCATTACAAATCGATGATGATGATAGTGATGGTGCAGAGGATTATCATTTTAATGGTGATGAAAAAGGTAATTGTATTAATGATTAAATTCATAGAAATTCTGGCATTTTCTTAAATAGGTATAATTTTATTACAAAAATCCGTGTATTTTACGACAACATAAATTTATTATGAATTTTCAAAATGGTTTTTTACAAATAAAAAAATGTTATAAGAGAGATTCTCTTAAGAGTTTTATTTTACAGCTAGGGATGCAAGCAGGAAGCTAAATATAATAAAACCTGAAATTTAAACAATATATGTTTTGTTGATTACTTTAAATTTCAATACATAAAAATAAAAAAAATCAGCTTCACGCCTTATCCCGCACCCAGCAGGGTAGGCAGAGGGAACCTAGTGTTAAGACACACCGTTCCCTACTTTCCGCCGAGTTCTGGAGGCATTGCGTGTTGAGTGTCGGAACTCAACGGCGCACTTTGCGTCGACACCAGAGAGAAGAAATTAAAATATAAATGTAAGTAAATATTTTATCTCCTCGAGTGGGAATCGAACCCGGAACCAGTCGATTTTACAGTCACACTCTGTGCCCCTATGCCACGACTGGCTGCTTTTCAATACATACATTTTAATATATTTTCAGATAATTTACATTCGAGTGAGGATGAATTGTGTATATTGAAAAAGAGAACTATTGTTAAAAGTACAAAAACTGATAAAAAATTAAAAAAGCCCGGACGACCGAGACGGACTGAAGAAGTCAAAGAATGTAAAAAAGAAAGACCTAAACGTAAGTGTATCTTTTTTTCTATTTTTTTATATATTGTGGCTTAATATGTAGTTATACCCCTTCTACATATATAAAGATATTGTATTGTATATTAATTAGAAAAAAAAAACATTTAAAATTTGTTAATTACAAATTATTAGAAGATAAAGACTATGCCACGATGTATTTTTTCATCTATTTACGGCAAAATATATAATAAAATATCTTTTTATTGTATGTCCCTCTGATTTGAGAGGGCGTGGTATTAATGCAAATATATGAGCCCCCTCTGTTAATTTACAACAAATAAATAAAACAAGTAACGCGGTTATTATAAGTTTCAAAATATTTCGCAAGGATAGAATTTTTTTTTATTATTTCTCTAGTGTGATATTTCATTAACATTAAAAATTTGGGATTCATCTTATTTATGACACAGAAGAAATCTGGAGTGGATTATAAAATTTAAAAGAGATTTAAAAGAAATTACAAAAAATCCGACTTGGCAATTAAATATAACAAAAAATTGGGAAAAATAAAAGTTGTTCTTTTGTCACCAGGAATGAAATTTCGTCTCCAACCCGAAGACTATAGGAAAGACGGCGAGAGAGTAGTGTGCGGTCACTGCGACAGGGTATACGACAAGATATGTTCACTAAGATTCCACATAAAGACGAAACACTACAAAATACCGCAGTACAAATGCCCATTTTGCTCGAAAGAATTTATGACACTAGCACCGTTCACGATACACAAGCTTGAAGAGCACGACGTCGACGAAAGATTCAATTGTAACGCGTGTAAAGGAACTTTCAATACTAAAGTGCAATTGAGAAAACATATTAACAATTTTCACATGTTGGGGGAGAAATATAAATGTGATTTGTGTGACTATGAGTCGTTCAGCTTCGAGGGAATGTACAAACATAAGTTTAAACATAAAACGTCTAAAGATTATCATTGTAAGTTCTGTCCGAAGTCGTTTTTGAGAAAAACGACGTTGGATTTGCACGAAAGGATTCATACTGGTGACAGAAGGAAGATTTGTAAAGTGTGCAACCAGGCCTTTGTTCAGAAATCTAGTTTGAACTATCATATGGCTAAATATCATCCTGGTGTTAATTATTGAGTGTTTTTTTAAAAGACAATGTGTGAATACACATTGTCTTTTAAAAAAATTTAGGAATCCATACTTCAAAACAATAGCACTTATCACTATATTGTGTATCATGAAGAAAATTCTGAAAATTGGAAATTTATTGGTACATCACAGAAGAGAATCCATTATAAATCTGTATTTGTAGTTACTTTCATATAACGAGTGTATACACCTGCAAACTTTTATAAGTTTAACAAATTTCGTTCTTTTAAAATTATAAAATTTGTACGGAACCCTCACTGGGCGAGTCCGATTCGAAATCAAGCTAATTTTAAAAACCACTTTTTTTTGTGCGCTTAGTTAAAACATTAATTATAATGTAAATATTATATTTTATAATGTATTTTTTTATCAATATCAGTAAAAATTTGTAAAGCGCCTCGATTTTATTCTGTAATTATTTTAATATCAAAAGTTACGATAGTATTGTATGTATGCATCGAAAAATCTATTTTGTTATTTATTGTAAATTGTATTTTATATAATTAATCATTTTGTAATTTTAAAGTTCTTTACAAATATAAATATTATGAAAGATATAAATTATTATTTTTATATATAAAAACATCACAATATGTTTATTCTTTTATAATCATAAATTAATAGTCATTTTATATCATTTTATATTTTGAATTTTTATAGTATAAATAATAAAAATAATCATACTTTTTTATATAACAGACGCACATATTTTATTGCACATACACATATTGGTTGTTTTTGTACAGTTAGGTTTAAAAAGAAGATATAATATCACAAAAGCTTTAAACTGTTTTAGGAATAAATAAATATATAGATATTGAATGTAATTTATTATGTTTTGTATTAATAAATGTTATAATGGCTGGATATATTTATTTTATTATAGTACACTTGTTGTGGCAATTTAGTTATTTCTCATCTTACCCGGTAAATGCACGAAAATATGTTTTCATTTCAAGGGTACAAGCGTGCGGCGTGATTTGTGGGTTCGATTCCCTAGGGGAAATGAAATATTATATATTTTCGTTTTTCCGCTCTGGTAATGAGGCAAAACGCGGCGTACCGCCACTCAACGCGCAATGCGGGTGGTTCCCTCTGTCTACCCTGCTAAGTGCGGGATACAATGCCAAGTTAAAAAAACCCGACAAGCGCGAGTTCATAATTTTCTTGTCGATGCAAAAATTGTTTCAGGTAGAAAATTCGAAGAGCACTACACATCAAAAAATTTGGACGGCTCGTTGCATTTCATATGTAACGTATGCTCTAACTCTTATAAAACGGTCGCGTGTTTCAAGCAACATTATAGGCACGTGCACTTGAAGCAGCGACCCCGGCTCATAGGATGTTACTACTGCACCGAAAAGGTCACGGCTCATATGAGGGCTAACCATTTGGAGAAGGTTGGTAGATGAATTGTTATTTTCAATTTTGAGGCCAGTCGTGGCGCAGCGGCACAAAGTGCGAGTGTAAAACCGACTGGTTGTTCGTTCGATCCCCACTTGAGGAGAAGAAATATGAAGTATTTATTTAATTTTTTTTTCCATTTCTTCCCTCTGGTGTCGAGGCAAAGCGCGGCATTGAGTTCCGCCACTCAACACGCAATGCCTCCAGATAATGGGGAACGGAGTGTCTCAACACTAGGTTCCATCTGCCTTCCCTGCTGTGTGTGTGTGTGTGTGTTTTCTTTCTCATTTTTGATAATATTTATTTTGAAAAATACGTTTATACGCCATATAAATATCTCATTAATATTTAACGTACAATTAAGTAATGTATCATTTTATCTGATTAACCTTTATGATGCAGATGCTTAAAAATATAAAGACTTAACTTTTCTGCGGTGTGTTCCCGGCCTAGAATAGGATCATCCTGGTACTGGTGGTGTCGTAAGAGGCGACTAAAGTACGTGTGGTAGAGTCACGTCGCCAACAATGGCAACACGCATGGGCAGACTCGAACGGATCATTACCACCACCGGCATTTAAAACCAGCGTGAAGTAGTGATTTTATGCCACTGCGTTTCGCATCAGGTAATGCCGGGCTCCGGCGCCCAACCCACCTTAAAGGCCGGCAATGCTCCTGTAGCTCCTCTGGTGCTGCACGGTGTCGTGGGCAGCGATGATCACTTACCATCAGGTGACCCGCACGCTCCTTTGCCTTGTCCTTCTCCATAAAAAAAAAGTGAACATTCAATATCTTTTTGTAGGTGCACGGCGTCCCGGCACCGTGCTGTGGTGCTTGCGGCAAGAAATTCTCCTATCCTTTCCAAGTGCTGCGTCACCAGAAAACCTTCCATATGGGCGAAAAGAAGTTTACTTGTAAAATTTGCGACAAAACGTTCGCGACTCGCGGCAACTTGGCGCAGCACGTCGTCAAGCATTCCTCCGAAAGACCCTTCAAATGCGATGTCTGCGAAGAAACTTTTAAATGGAAGAAACATGTGCGGCGACATGTTTTGACGCATATAAACAGGAAGACTTAAAGTGTCATTAGCTTCACGCTGTATCTCGCACACAGCAGGGTAGGCAGAGGGAACCTAGTGTTAAGACACTCCGTTTCCCACTTTCTGCCGAATTCTGGAAGCATTTGCATGTTGAGTGGCAGAACTCGCGCTTAACCTCGGCACCAGAGCGAAAAAATGGAAATATAAATTTAAGTAAATATTTCATCTCCTCGAGTGGGGATCGAACCCACAACCAGTCGGTTTTAGTCACACTTCGTGTCGCTGCACCACGACTGGCCTCATAATCATAATAATTATTATTAATATACTATATAAGTGATATATTTAGAGGTCGTTGTTGCGCAGCGGCACAGCATCTGTCTTTAAATGCGACGGTCGTGAGTTCGAATTTCACTAAGGGAAAATAATTATTTTTTATTTCCTCACTCTGATAACAAGATAAATCGCGGTGTTGAGTTCCATAAATCAACACACAATGTCTGGAAAATTCGATGGTCGTGGGAAACTAGTGTTAAAACACTAGCAGGTTTCCCCTGCCTACCCTGCTTTATGCTGCTTCTTGTCAAGGATATAAAACATAATTATTATTATAACGTATCTATTCTTAGTAATTATCTTTGGGTAGCGGAAATTTGTAAAAATCTCTCTACAGAGATGCTTACAACATAAGTAAGTTGTAACAAGCGTATAAAAATGTCGTATGTCTTAGTGTTCAGAGCGCCTGGTCGGTTTCCAGGAGGCGCAGGTTCGAGCCCCGCTACGTTAAAATTTTTATACGTTTTCTAAAGAAGTATAAAACGTATTTTTTTCAGCGATGTGCGTTACTTAGGTATATTACATATTTTCACAAAATAAAAAGATTGAAGATGATGATTTATTTATTATATGCAGTATAAGTAAAAATAAGTGGCTGAAATAAAATATAACTTATAATTTACTAAATTACAATAATACTTATTGTAATTAATGATTAAGGTCTCTGTAATAATGTTGATTTATGTGGTAGTGAGTTTGAGTTCTATACTAAGCTTGACAATTTAGAAATTTGACTCATCAGTATCAAATTACCTTCTTATATATTATGTAAATAATGAAATCTTAAAAGTAGGAAAATAACATGTAAATAAAGAGGGTGTGTGATTGAGTCCTTAAGGGTCAGGTAATGTTACATCATTTTAAGGGGCCTCTTAAACACTTGGATAGGAAGCACACACACCCGCATGGTGAATCTATGATATGTCATGTACGGTCGAAGAGTCTTAGCCTTCCCGAACCTGAGGTTTTCTATTTACTTGGAGGAAAATAATCAAAAGAAAAAAACCTAAAATCCAATCTGCGTTGCCATCTACGATTATCTTCGTGATATGAATCCTCTATCGTACTGTAGTTCCTACTTGTTTTTTCTCATTGGATAAAAAGTTTAATCTTATAGATTTTTTTTTAATTTTTCTTTTTTGTTATTCCACCAACCCTCACCCTCTTTCGAATGCAAAGTAGTTTCTTGCCTTCTCTGTTGATGTAATGTCTTAGTGATAAAGAATTATAATCTACTCATTGTATTATTATTAAATTATCATAGATATTAATAAATATATGGATATCTGTATTTATATATAGTTATTTATGTTGAAACTAATAAATGTGTATATTATTCTTCAAAAGGAAATATAAAGAAAATCTATTAACTAATTCATACATATGATTGTTGTAAATAGATATTATTATCAATAATTTTTTATTGTTTTTCTTATAATTTCCTAAAACAAGTCAAAATAAGAAATATGCAGTAAGAATGTAGTATTAAGAGACTCCATTCTCCACCAGCCCTCAATTTCAAAACATTGCATAAGGTGGAGGAACCTATCAATGTACTTTGCCAGTAAATGTGTAAAAATTTTAACCTTCCCCGTTTGTGGATTGAACTGTCTGTACACACGGACACTGTGCTATTGCAGCGAGATGGCCTTCTATAGCCTTAAACCTGTAATAGCAAAATAATTGAAACAATAATAAACATTTACTTAAGTGTAACAAAAAATCTATTTATTTTGTAATGAATAACTAAATATTTAACACACACTAGATGCTAATGAGATAATGTTAATGAGATCCTTCTTATGAATTCATATGTCAATAGTAAACTTTATTTTGTCACTTAATTTATTAAAGATTTTTTCATTAACAGTTACTATAAACTCTTAATGTCGAGAAAAAATACTGATATTTTTTAAGTAATTACTATATACATTTATATTGTGAGGTTATATAAATAGAGTAAGATAGTTACTCCACATACTTTTTCATGCTAAGGCCGTCATTTTTTACATATATCAATTCTGCCAATCAAGCGTGTACTTTTCGGACATGCTCTTTTAAGGTCTTCAATCGTCCGTAAGTCTTGAAACATGATTCACACTTAAATTCCCTGGAACCAGTATGCTTCACCATGTGGCTCTCCAACTCCTTCTTAGCATAAAACTCCATTTCACAATGCTGACATTTGTGTGGTCTTTGCAAGAGATGCACTCTTGCTATATGCAGCCTCCAAGAATGTTTGCTTTCGAAACTCTTGTCACACGCTTGGCACTTGATCCCTGGACTCTTAATTCCATGAACTTTAACCAAATGCTCCTGTTTCTTCCAAACTTCTTTAAATCTTTCCATGCAGTAACCACATTTATGAGGCAATTTTATCCCGGCGTGTCTTGATCGATCATGCAATCGCTTTTTTCGCTCCGTATCGAAGGTTCTGGAACAAATTTCGCAGGTAAACGTTCCTATTTTGTGAGCATCTCCGTGTCTTAGCAGGATGTTTTTATTAACGAAACCCGCGCCGCAGACTAGACATATATAGTTACTATAATGAACATTCATGTGTTCTTGGAGAGCTTTGAAAGAGTTAAATACGTTCAAACATATAATACAGTTGAGAGGTCCATTGCCAAATTTAAAGGGTAGTATGTGATCCTTAATGTCCGTATAAAGTTTCTTACCGTGATTCATTTGCAGATGATTGACTACTTTCTCTACACTTTCCATGGTTTCTCCACAAATTTGGCATTTAACGTCTGTGATATCCAGTTTAACGAAATAGCCGTGCATGTCTTTGCCTTTCATAAATGTAGATTTTTCTTCAGCACTGTGAGATTCTTGGGTGTGTGCTTTTAAATCTTTTGGATCAGGAAACTGCTCAGAGCAGAAGCAACACGCATAACCAATACCTCCCTTACAACGAATGGGCGTAGCATTCGTATTCAAGAGAATTTCTTTTATATTATTTTGATGCTTTTCGACCTCTGATACAATCACCATGTTTAGTTTCTTTTCAACAGTTATTCGTATGGTTTTGCCTTTTCGGTCTTTTCTTCCCACATTTGTTGGAATTGTTTTCTGGTCACCTATAACAAATAATTATTGTTATCGACCGTAGTTTTGTGTTAAGAAAATATACAAAAATCTACTTACACAGATATTTACGGCACAAAGAATCAAAGTGAAGATATTCAGTTCTAAGTAAACATAAATATTTTATGTTTGGTTTATACGTATAGAATTGTAATATTTCTAGAAGATGCTTTTGTGTTTTTTCTCATTTTGTTTTCCCATTTCTAATAAAAATGTTTATAAATAAATATTAATAAGAAGAAGTAGTAAAATATGAAGTATATTATAATTACAAAGAATTTTACGAAAAGCTTGGGAAGTCTAAACGTCACGAAAACTAACGTTCCTTTCATTACATATATGAAACGAAACTAAAAATGGCAATAAAACAATCAATTTAATATCGCCTGTATTTATCATACGCAAAGAACCAAAATCTAAACAATTTCTTCGCCATGTTTGGATCTCATGTGACTCTTCCAACTGCACTTTTGTACGAAAGCCTGACCACATCTACTACAGGCAAACCTGCGGTCGTCTGCATGTATACGCATATGTTCTCTTAACGTAGTCTTTCTGCCGTAGCATTTGAAGCAAATATCACACCTGAACTCGCGCAGTCCTGTGTGCTTCGCCATATGACGCTTTAATCCGCTAGCGCTAAAGAATCTCATATCACATTCTTCACATTGGTGCTTTTTTTCCATAAGGTGGTCTTTTTTAGTGTGCCGCGCCAGAGCCCTCTGGTTGATAAACGTGCGGTCGCAAGCTTGGCACTTTATGACTACCGGCGGAGCTCCGTGCACTTTGACCATATGATCGACCTTCCTCCAGTAATCCATGAAACGTTCATCACATATCATACATTTGTTGCGTTTGTTGAACCCTAAATGAATCCGTCTCTGATGTTCCTTTAACCTCTCATTATTACCAAACACTTTATCGCACTCTTGACATTTGTATACACCGTTGTCATGTCTCCTGATGTGAGTGGCTAAAAGGCGCTCAGTAATAAAGCCTCGGCTACATAATGGACATAAATGATATCCGAAATGAGTGTTCATATGCTCCTGTAACAGTTTGAAGTTCAGATACTCCGTGGAACAAATTGCGCATCTTAGTTCCGGAGTGTCGAATTTAAACGGTACTATAGTGTTATTTATATCTGTGTGTATTTCTTGTTTATGCTCATCCTTCAAGTGATGCATCAAATCCTCCAATTTTGCTACACTAGTGCTGCAAAGGGAGCAACTTAAGTAGGTAATGTCTAATTTAACGACATGTTCAAATAATCTGGACGTCATGTACTGAATTAATCTGTCGTTGTTATGTTCTACTAAAAAATGTTTCTTAAGGTCGGTCGGATTCTGAAACTGTTCGAGACAAAACGCGCAGCCGTATCCAAGACTATCCTTCGATCTAATAGGATTGGCATTGGAACAAAGCAAAATAGTCATAAGATTTTGTTGGTTTTTCCTGGCATCCGATAGTTTAGGTTCCCTGATGCCCCGAATGATCTTCAACTCGACTCGAGGTGTTGCACGCCTTTCGATTTTAATGGTTCGTATACCTAAAAAGAAAAATGTTTGTTAGACAGACCTCTTTTATTTATTATATTACTATACCAAAAACGAGTTTTGTAAAATTTGCACAAGTATCGAGATATGGTACTTATTTAATAATTTTCCAACGTTATATATGAGTTTATTGCCTATTTATTTAAACACGTTCGCATAAATATTCCGGAAGTCTTTTTTTATAAATTTAGCCCTGCAACTTATGCACAATATAAAATTTATCAAGTCGGAAACACAATTTATATGCAAAAAATAACATTTATTATATATAAATACATTATTTATACATTTTAGTTTCATATAAGAATACTATATAAAATTGTTATTGTACAGATTTAGTTATGTCTCCATGTTTGGAACTTATATGACACTTCAATGCAAAATTTTTGTCAAACGACTGATCACAGTGAGCACATTTATAGAAACAATCTTCTGGGTGTTGCCTCTTCACGTGTTCTTTTAATGTCTTTAATCTGCCGTACGATTTCTTGCAAACTTCACATTTGAACTCTCTTGTTCCCGTGTGTTTGACCATGTGGTCTGTTAACTCCCGTTTAGAAAAAAAGGCCATATCGCATCTCGTGCAATCATGTTTCTTCTGCAGCAAATGATACTTTTTCATGTGCAGTAACCAAGTCTGCTGCAATGTAAATGTCTTGTCGCAAGCTTGACATTTAATTGTTGGTCCAACAACACCATGTACTTTCGCTAAGTGTTCATTTTTGTGACAATTCTCTCTAAACCTCTCACTACAGTATCCACATTTGTGAGGCATATTTAAGCCATTATGGATTTTTCTTTCGTGCAATTTCTTCTTTCTAACAGTGTCAAAAACTAGGTCGCATTGTTCACAAACAAAGGTACCAATTTTATGGCCCTCATTGTGACATAATAGAAGATGGCGGTTAACAAATCCAGCGTCACAGACTTTGCAAATATAATTTCGGTAATGTGTATGCATGTGTTCTTGAAGAGCTTTAAATTTGTTGAAAATATTCTGACACATGAAACACCTTAAATACTCATTATCAAATTTGAAAGGCAAAATATGGTTAGGTATCTCTGTGCTGATATTCTTACTATGAGTGTCTTTTAAGTGCTCCAAAATTTTCTCTAGAGTCTCCAGCCCTGATCCACATAGATTACATTCTAATCCTGTAATATCTAATTTAACTAAGTATCCGTACATATCTCGCCCTTTCATAAATATTGCTTTCGTCTTATCGTCATGATCCTTTATAGTATGTTTCTTTAAGTCTGCAGGATCAGGAAACTGACTGGAACAAAAACAACACGCATAACCAATGCCGCCTCGACACCTAATGGGCGTAGCGTTCGAGCAAAGAATAACTTCCCTTATATTGTTCCTATGTTTTTCCAAATGTTCTCCTTGCCTAGCTTTAGGAACTACGTCTTCTTTATTTATAGCAAACATTTCATCCTCTTGAGAGGTGTCCAATGATGCTTTGGATGTTTTGTGAGATTTACCTACAAAGAAAATCTATATTATTTACACTGAATTTACACGCAAATATGAACTCCATTACAAGTTACTTGACTTATGATCATGCATAAATTAAAAGTTAATTAGTAAACTGGTTTTGATTTATTATTAATATACAGGTTCTAGAATTTTTATAATATGTTAAATAAAAAATAAATTTTATATCTTCTCTGAATATTTGATTAAAAAAAACAATAAATTTTAAATAGAGCAAGATTAAATTTGTATGTGTACACGCCAAATAAATTTTTGTACAAAAATCTACAGCCTCAATTCAGTTCACATTTGAATCATCTATCATCTATACCATCTCATGCAAGGTCCACTTTATTCCATAGGTCTTGAAAAAAGTATGACATATATACTGCCTGTTTCGTATGCCGTATCAACTCGTAATTCCATGGTTGGAAGGAATCCTTTCCCGCTTTTTCTGTATAAATTTGGTCACTTTATTAAATGATACCGATTTATATCATTAATTTATTTGTTTTTATAGGCGAATGTCATATCTTAATTAGATGTTTCGTTTTTTCACGGTTATTCTTAAATTTGTTGTAATGTTTAATCGTGGTACTCGTAGGTTGCCTTGTGAAAGTAAATTTCCTTAAGATTCAAGAAACCAGAGTGGCTCTCATAACTCTTTTTTTCTTTGTATTGGATAATCATCCAAAATTTGTATATTTTAAGCGATATCTACATATGTATATGTTGTCAGCATTGTAAATTCTTATTTACAAATTTTAAAAAAGTTAAACAATATTTGCCAACAGTTTAGACGTAGGTCTATTATTTTCATTTTATGGTTTTTTATCCGTACTGTATGACGTATGATGCTGCTATGAATAGATACCGTAAGCATCTACTACTACAAAAATATTACTATAAGTTGCCGATATTCCCCTTTTCATTTACAAAAAATGTACCCAAACGAGAAAGTGATATCTCTCATTTATATAATAAACCTAAGTAACGTTCAACTCTACCGCAATTACCTACAACTCGATTTAGTGAATGAGGCGTGTGCGATGTTGCTACTTTGACAGGTAAGTGACATCACCAATGGTGTTTTATTTTACGAGGATATTATTATTTATTTTGTTTGAAAAAAAAAACATATTTCATTTTTGACAAAATCTCCTTCGTTTTAATTGTATTAGGCTTTTATAGAGGAGTTATAAATGTGCTTTTAAAGTGCTAAAGATAAAACGCCTTGTACAAATGTATTTATTGTGAGCATTCTGTAAATAATATTATTATTAGATTTTCTACTCTACTTATCTGACAAATATGATTCGATTAGTGATAGCATGCACAATTTATTAAAACTATTATTAGAACACAAATTTTTTACTTCTTGATTTTCGGATAAAGCATCTGAATATCAAAAAAGTATCTATGTGTATCTAGGAAGTCAAGACTAGTTTTATATTCAGAATATAAAGTTTATAATGGGTATATTACATTTTCAAGTTGATAAAATATACAATTAAACAACTAGAAGGTAAGAATTTAAAGATAAAATGATAACAATATAAATAATTTTATTTTCTCATAACTTACAAGGAATCATATCAAGAAATCAAGTACAAAAAAGCTGTTATCTGTCAAAGAAATATTTTTAAATTTATACGATAGCCTTTTCTTGAATAGTACGTACATTATACTTAGGACATATTATATATTTCATGGTATTTGACATCTTAAAACGAGACTTATCGAATAAATAACAAGATCTTAGATTTTCGCGACGTATAGGTATTATATACATTTCAAATAAAACTCTAACTCTGTATTATAAAATTTTAGAGACCCGACGTTTCCAAAACTTTATAGTTACAAGTGGTCACTAGTAGACAGAGATGGCGCATTCATCTGTACACAATTATTATATGTTTTATCAGCTTCACGCTGTATCCCGCACACAGCAGGGTAGGCAGAGGAAGCCTAGTGTTGAGACACTCTGTTTTCTACTTTCCGCTGAATTCTGGAGGCATTGTGTGTTGAGTAGCGGAATTCAACGCGCGCTCTTCTGACACTAGAGCGAAGAAATGTAAATATCAAATTTAAATAAATATTAAATTTCCTCGAGTGGGGATTGAACCCACAACCAGTCGCGTTTACAGTCACACTTTGTGTCCCTGCGCCACGACTGGCCTCAATATTAAATCGTACTATCGTCAAAGACATTTTTAAATACTTCGTATACAGCCCTGGATTCTTGTAGCTGACTGTATCTTGCTCTCTGATGAGGTGGGTTTGAAATTTCAATGTTTTTATAAGTACCAAATAAATTTCATCTTTTTGTGTTTGAAATAGTTCTCTAGCTTCTCATTTACAGAAAAAATAGTATTTCACTATTGGCTGTAAAAATATAAATATCAGAGCAAATAAACATTGATATGTTAATTTGAAAATTAATATCTATTAATCATTAAACTTGCTCATCGTGTTTCGATTGCATATGTCGTCGCCAACTGCACTTTTGCACAAAAGCCATTCCACAGTGTTCGCATTTGTAGCGTTTGTCGTTGTTATGTATTCGCATGTGTTCTCGTAATGTATGCTTTCGTCCGTATTTCTTGAAACATACGTTGCATTGAAACGAACGAATTTTCGTATGGGTCACCATATGTTCTGATAAATTTCTTTTAGCAAAGAATTTCATTTCACATAACGTACAGCTGTATTGATTCTCCATTAAATGGTGTCTTTTGATGTGTTTTCGTAAAGAGTCTTTATTACAAAAGCTCTTTTCACAAGCTTGGCATTTAGCTGTTTCAGATCCAACGCCGTGAACAATTCTCAAATGTTCAGCTTTAGTTCGGTATCCAGCAAATTTCTCATTGCAGTATCCGCATCTATTTAATTTGTACTCGTGTACATGAACGGTCCTAAAGTGTTGATTTCTGTTTTGAACATTATTGAAGACCTTATCGCATCGATCACATTTATATTCTCCCACAACGTGACACTTCTGATGGTTTATGTAGGATCTACGATTAAAAAACCCGGCACCACACATCTCACATATAAAATTTCTACAGTGTTTATGCATGTGCTCTAGAAGCATCTTGAATTTGGTATAAACGTTTGAGCATATAAAACATTTCAATTCCTCACTACCAAATTTAAATGGTACCATATGGTTTTTTATATCTGTATATATTTTCCTGTCATGCATAGTTTTTAGGTGATCGATCAACTTTTCCAAATCCTCTACATCTTTCGAACAAATGTTACAATGCAATCCAGTGATATCGACTTTGACATAAAATTTTTGTAGATCTCTCTTTTGAAAGAAAGTAGGTTTAATTCCATTTCTGTGCAATTGTATTGTGTGTTTTTTCAAATCGGCTGGATCTGGGAATTGTTCAGTGCAATAGCAGCACAAGTAGCCCAGATCACATTTGCCGTGTATAGGAGTTGTGTTGGAACACTGGAGTATCTCTTTTATATTGTGATGATGTTTGGATAATTCTTTAATTGGCTTTAATTTAATTTTTTTAGATCCTATCGTTACTTTAGCTTTCTTTTTCACTGTGCGTTCACTGTCCACTTTTATTTTTCTTTTTCTAGTTAATTTGCTAACATTCTTAAATTCTTCAAAATATACAGTTTCGGTGGGATCACCTAAAAAGAGAAAGTATTGTTACTGAACTTTTTACAACGTACGTGGGAGTAAAGTAAGTTTTTTTCTTAAAATTAAAAATTATAAATAATGTACATTTTAAATATAAACGCTTATTTTACATAAATAAGACAAGAAACCTAATGATTTTATGTTTTATTGAATATAATGTATTCCCGCAACAATAAAATTTTATTAGAAAAATAAAACAAACATGTGAACATTATAAATAAATATATTTTTAGCATTATTTGACTAACTGAGGCTTTATCCTACACGATCAGCAACGATGTCAGGTTCCTTTATAATTAAAAATGTATCCGGAGTAGCTTTACAGATTTTACGTCCTTCAGAAATCTTAGAATGTGTTCGCAAATGTTTTTTTAAGGAAAACTTGCGTGCGAAAGACTTGGTACATATACTGCAGTGATAGTCCTTTTCTCCAGTGTGCGTCCGCATATGTTTTCTTAAATTTTCACCACAAAAGAATTTCATATCACAAAGTTCACATTCATGATTTCTTTCCATAAGATGATCTTTTCTAACATGACGCCTAAATCGATTTTGATTAATAAAAGTTTTGTCGCACAGATCACATTTTAAGATAACTAAATTAACGCCATGGAATTTCGTCAAGTGCTCGTTTTTCTTGTGATAGTCATCGAAGTGTTCGTTACAATATCCGCACTTTCTTGTCATATACAATCTTTTGTGTACTATGTTTATATGGGACTGTTTCTTCACTAGAGTGTTAAAAGTTTTTGTGCAGAAATCGCATGTGAAATTGCCTATTTTATGAATTCTCAGATGACTCCGCAGAATATCACGGTTGACAAAGCCAGCGCCGCATACGTCACACACGTAATTTCTATAATGTGTGTTCATGTGTTCAGTTAAATTTCTGAATTTCATAAATTTCGCTAAGCATATGGCACATTTTAAATCCTCATTTTCAAATTTAAATGGAACCATATGATTTTTGATGTCCACGTAAATGACACGTTGATGCTGTTTTATGAGGTGATTCATTAGTCCCTCTATCGTTGATATATCTAATTGACATATACAACATTGCAAGCCTGTTATATCTAATTTAACAGTATAAATACGCATATCTTTGACAACTTGTATAATACTATCGTTATCATGTTTTGTTATTGTATGGAGTTTGAGATCAGCAGCTTCCGGGTACTGTTCTGAACAAAAGTAACATCCGTAACCTATGTCACCTTTAAAACGAATAGGCGTTGCATTAGAATATGTTATTACTTCTATAAAATTTTTTCGGTGCTTTTCTACTTCTTGCATGCATTTTTCGTCGGCTTTCTTTTTAGGAGTGCGACTCTTTTTTAGCGTGTTACTTTTGGTTTCTTTAACTTTTTTTGCTATTTCTTCAGAGTTCTCTTCAGATTCGTTGATTATGCCCTTCTGACCTACAAAGAAAAGTTTTCATTGTAGAACAATTTTTTTATTTAGTTAACTTCATAAAATTTGAAATTAAAAACATTAAATTTGAACTTTGACAATGACAGACAGAATTCTTTTTTTTTGAGATAATGTACTTGAATATGAAAAGAAAAAAAAATCAATTTCTGAATTATTTTGTATTTTCCAAACACAAAACAGCTTTTTCTTAAAAATATTTCTCATAGCATAATTATCGAGTAAAAATCTTACCAAACCAAAAATTTTACAAAATATTAACATTTTAAACGTCGGGTCAAGTAGTTTATTGTTACGGTACTTTAAAATATATTTGTTACACTTCAAAATTCTTTTCTTAGATTAAATCATTATTCCCAACGCCCGCTACATCTTTGTTAAAGTTAAGCTAAGTTTACTCAATTAATATAGGTTATATTAAATAGGTTATCGAAGCGTGGCCTGCCACTCTGTCTCTAGCGCTTTATTTATCTAAACGCTTTTAATTGCTCCTTGATTTCGTATTTAAGTTTCATTGGGACTTTCAATATTCTATTGTCATGTGCCAATAGCTTAATTTTTTTAAAGTTGCTTTTCTAAGATCCTTTTCTCCTTTTGCCACTATCTCATGGTCCAGTGCTTCTTCATCGATATGTATCTACTATATTCTCAGGTGAAACACTTAAAATGAAATGATCAATTTACTGCTGACTTGAATAACGTGTTTGGCTATTATTAAGTCATGATCTTTCGTCATAATAATTATTAATCCTATTCAATGTATATGAATAGATTCTTCAAAAGTTTTGAATTAAAGGTCCAAAGTAAATTTATTAAGTCACCTAATACATACCTTGGATATGTTATAATATCAATTATATTAAAAGTTTAGTTTGTAAAAGTTATGAATGAATCTATAATATTAACACGTTATAAAGCTGTCTTTTTTATTACACGTGTCATATACACGATCACTATTTTAATGAAAAGATTTTTTTTTTGTTTAATTTTGATGGTCAACAGCAGTTAAAGAGATAAAAGGTCTATGGAAATAAAATAAAAATATTTCAAATACGAAGATAATTTATTTCCGAACTATTTTACACGATTAGTCAAAAATTCATCACGAGCCACCAATTTAACAAGAGAAGAAATATTCAAGAGTATTTCATTTAATACATAATTTGTAGCCTAAAAGTTGTAAATAAAATAATATTGATTGTGTTTAAAAAAGGAATGCTACAATTATATATAATATATTCAGTTTAATCGGTTTTTATTTTTGTAAAAAAATAAACGTGGTTCTAGAATAACTAAAAAATCATGGAAAGCTCGACACAGCAATACTATTAAAACATAATAACGATATAAAGATACAACAAACGTTGCCTTTTTGGGAAATTCGATAGAGTCTAAATATTGATTCGATGTGAATCAAAATCAATACTTTCCTCTACACCTACTTTATCAGAGCTACTCCTTCAAACGAAAAATGGAGGGGAGTTTACGGCACTTTGATCTTGTGTTTTTTTCGCATATGAGACTTCCAACTGTACTTCTGTATGAACGCATTTTCACAATATTCACATTTGAACTTTCTAACGTTGGCGTGAATCTTTAAATGTTCTCGCAGAGTGTTCTTCCTCGCGTACGCCTTTTGACAGATGTCGCACTGGTAGGTTCTTAGCGGGTTGTGTTTCACCATGTGTTTGACGAGCTCCATCTTTGTGTAGAACTTCATCTCGCACTCGGCACAGGCGTGCGTGCACTCCATGTGCGCGCGCCGCGTGTGTCCCCTGAGGCGGGCACGAGTGCTGAACACCTTGAGGCATATATCGCATTTCGCTGACATCGGTTCCGCCCCGTGTTCTTCAACCATATGGGAACGTTTCTTCGCGTAATTGGTAAACTTCTCCTGGCAATAGGGACACTTCTTTCTTTTATAATCTCCGTCGTGTACGTACTTTTCATGATTGAGCTTTTTTCTATTCGTGTCAAAGATTTTTGGACATTGGCTGCAAGGGAAATCCCCTTTTTTATGTCTGTTATTGTGATTTTGCAGTGTTCTCTTATTGACAAACGGAGCATTACAAGTTTCGCATATGTAGTTCTGGTAGTGTACAGGCATATGCTCTTGAACTAATTTGAAGTGTTCAAAAGTCTTGGGACACTGAACGCAATCGAAACTGTTATGTATAAATCTGAAAGGAAGTATATGATTTGGTATGTCCTTGTTCATAATCTTCCCGTGAACAGCAGATAAATGGTCAAACAGAGCATCGAAGCTTTCGATATCATTGTGACAAATGAGACAACGTAATTCCGTAATATCTAGCTTCACCATGTACGAGTTCAGCCGTTGTCCTTCCATGAACGATGATTTGTCTATTTCGTCGTGCTCGTCTAGCACATGTTGCTTTAGTTCCGCCGGTAGGGGATATGTCTCTGGACACAGCGCACACACATAGCTCGCACCATCGTGATACCTTATAGGCGTAGCGTTAGTGTTGAGTAGAATTGCACTGATATTCTGCAAATGTTTTTCCATTTCTAACACTTTTTCTTTTTTGGTTTTTCTATCATTTCTTGGTAGTTTTGATTTATCCAATGGTTTTATTTCAATAGATAACGGCTCTATTTTAACGATTGTTTGCATATTTTTGGTAATTCTCTTCTGACTTCTCGCATAGTCGTTACATTCGTTGGACTCACTGTATACATTATATTCATTGTAGTCATTGAATTCATTGTCAGAAGTAGGTTCCTGTTTGATTGTTATCTCAATAAATCTTGATTCAGTCTCGTCACCTACAAAGAAAAGCACTAAGTTAAAATTTTCATCTTGAGCACTGCTATCGCTATATTCAAAAGTTCATGCTTTTCGTATATCACGGTAAATATTATCAATAAAATATTTATAAAGAAAACTTGATATATTATAACTAAATTATTTTATAAATAGAAATACAATATAAATATTTACGCATTTGAAAATTATGCGATATGAACCATAAAGCCACTGAAATGGATTAAGCGATGGTAGTCTTAAACAAACGTAACAAAAATAAGAATTCCTAGCATTTTATCAGTTCTAAAGAGCAAGCATTTTTCTTACAATTATTATTAATTAGCAAAATATAATGTCAATTCCGGGTCCAAAATAAAATTCAATGTACACCAAAAGAGTTTATTACATTTCATATACAGAATATTAATACTAATTTGGCTTGTTCACCACATTTGCAGGCATTGTAGTATTTTTTGAGATCCCATGATTTTTTTTCATATGTTTTCTTCTACTGTTTTGGGTTGCGTATGCTTTTCCACAGAGATCACATTTAAATTTCCTTTCAGTCGTATGTGTTGCCATGTAGTGTCCCAGCATGTGACGTTTAATGAAGAAGCTCATACTACATACAGAACATTCGTAGGGTCTCTCCTTAAGATGAACACTCCTCATGTGTAGAACTAAGTTCGATTTTAAATTAAATTTCCTGTCACACATATCACATTTTATACCTTCAACATTATGCACTTGCATCATATGTCTAGTTTTCTGATAATAATTTTTAAATCGCGCCTTACAAATTTGGCAAACGCTGTCACCAGCGATGCCTTTGTGTTCTGTATTGACGTGAGCCTTTTTCTTTGATTCAGCAGCAAAAATTTGACCACAATGTCGACATGTGAAACTAGATTTCTTCTTCCCGTGCGTTGTTTCGTGCCTGTTCAGCCGGAAACTATTTACGAATCCCGCACCACAAATTGTACAAATGAAATTGCGGTAGTGCACATTCATGTGCTGCATCAAGAGTTTCATGTTGTGAAATATTTCTCCACAGAGACAACAGTTCATTGTCTGTTCTCTGGTGAGTTTAAATGGTTGGAAGTAATCTGTAGTTCCTAAATAATACTTCTTATCATGCTCTTTTACTAAGTGTTCAGTTAAACTATTAATACTGTCCATATTTTGATCGCAAATTGTGCATTTTAGATCTACTATATCCAAAAAAGCTACAAAACTGCTAATGCCTGAGCCAGATTTATACGTAGGTTTTTCTTTGACATGATCGAAATGAGTGTGCTGTCTTAGAACATTGGGATCAGGATAAGTTTTAAAGCAATAAGCGCAGATATACCCCGCATCATTTCTATCCTTGAAGGGTGTAACATTAGAATATTTAAGCAGCGTGGTTAAGTTATGCCACTGTTTCTGCATCTCGCGCAATTGCTTTTCGCGGTAAACTACTTTAGTTAAGACCTCACCCGCCCCGCTTTCCTCCTTAACTTTAGTCCCTTTTGGCTTTTTTCGGGCTCCGGTAAGGCCTATAAAAGAAAAACAATTTGTGACTGGCCGTTCACTTCAAATATATTGCAACTACAATTTCGTTATAACATTACATAAAAGCTCCAAAATGTTCTAATATCAATCGACCATGCATCACAACTTGATAGTATATATTCCTTTGTACTGCCGAGCAAAACAATTTACCACTTAAGATAACACGGAAAGTCAAATGAAAAACCTTCAATGATCGTAAAGCATTTTATTTTTCATAAATTTCATAATAGTAATAATAATATTATGATCAATAATTCATATTTCGAGATTGAAAAAGAAATCATTGACATATTATAATAGTAAAAACTAAATAGTATAAAAATATTGGAAAAATCTACAAAATGTGTATATTGTCTATGACAGAAAATAAAAAGTGATTATATTAAAGAATAACCAAAGTAGAATGTTACTTAGTCACCGAAGACAACAAAAGAAGAGCACAAAATTAACGTTTTTATTTTTTACCATAACTAATTTTGATTTCAGACATAGTGGCCCCCCTCCCAGTTTAATACGGTACGATAGTACTGCTAACGCAATATTATTTTCATAATAAGAGTTTTTTTTTCAATAGAAGACCCTACATGCATTTAAAAAATGATTCTAGTAGTATAGTTCATTTGATCATTTGTTGATTCAGCATTCAGCGTGCAACATACAATTGAATCAATAATACCTCTTTCCTTTTATCATTCTCTAGTTAGACCGTTGTGTATTTGTTGTACCTTAAGAGTAATTGCTATACATTTTCTAAGTTATTTTTTACAAATTTTAATAAAATGATAATACTATAAGTGTGATTTGTGCTCACCCCAAAATATGGTAGTTGTACAGGTTTATTTAATTTTTAACAATAATATTAGTAGTATAGTCCATATTATAGAATCTTTTACTATTTTATTGCGGGGGCTAAAAAAGAACTAAAAAATTCTCTCTCGTCTGTTTTTTAAGGAAAATTTGTAATAGTCATTTCTTCTTTAAAAATATTATTATCTATTATTTTAAAAAGCTCGTGTTAAATATTAACGAATGGATCTTTAATTTTTTCCATTTGCGCTTTCTTCTTATTTTCCGCCGCAATCTGTTTCAACGTCATTTCGCGATTATCTATCAAATGTTTGACATCGTCAAACTCTTTGAATATGTCCAAGTCGTCTTGGTGGAGGCGAATATGACTTTTAAGGCTGCTCTTTTGCATGAAAGTCTTTTTACAGACTTCACATTGGAATCTTTTATCATCTTCGTGGACTTTCATATGTTCTTTTAGCGTTCGTGTCCTAGAGAATGATTTGCCGCACACATCGCACGCGCATACTTCAGCTCCCGTATGTCTCGTCATATGATCTACAAGACCGCGTTTAGAAAAGAATTTCGCATGACATTTATCACATAAATAACTCCTCTGTTGTAAATGGTGGTGTTTTATATGCCGACTTAGTTCAAACTTTTTCTTGTAAGTTTTATTGCACGCGTTACATGGATATACTACTGGCGCTTCGTTATGAACTTTGACCAAATGCTCGCTTCTTTCGTAGTAACTTACGAAAATTTCCGGACAATGTGGACATTTGTTCCTCAACCAACCGCCCGTGTGCACGCCTTTCTCATGATTCCTCTTTTTAGTCAAAGACGTATAAGATTTGTCACAATAATCGCAAGGAAAATGACCCTGATAATGTGTCTTACCGTGTTTCCTCAAGGCCGCTATAGTTATATAGCCGGCGCCACATTTTTTACAACAATAATTACGGTAATGGCTGCTCATGTGTAGATATAGATTTTTGAACGAAATATGAACAACTGAACAGATAACACAAGTAAAATTATGACCATCGTCTAATTTGAACGGTAAAATTATATCTTTAATATTTTTATGTATTGTTTTATTGTGTGCTGTGACCAAATGTTCTTTTAAGTCATTGAGATCTTTCATGTTAGTGTTGCACACTGTGCACCTCAAGTTGGTTATATCTAATTTAATAGGGTTGTAACTTAATTTGTAATCTAGCATCGAGTTAATTTTATCCTTTTCAGTCTGTTGCGCTGTGTGGACACGAAGATCGTCGATATTTTGAAAATGTTTCGCGCAGTATAGACAAGAGAAACCTCTCATAGTTTTATCCCTGAAGGGGCTGGCATTGGAATATTGCAGTATAGCTGATAGGTTCACTCTGTGCTCTATTCTTTCTGGCGTGGCGCTTACATCTGATTTCTTTTTCTTTTTCCTGCGCTTGGGCTCGTCGCCGTCCGTTCCTATAACAGAAACGAGCACATCTCAATTATCTTCATCCACTCTTCTCAAATAACGTTCTTAGTCTTCGTGGACGTGCGAGCTCAGTTCTTGTACTTTTGTTTTAGAGGTTAAAATGGATAATGTAATGTTACTTATTATGTAAATAAAAAAAACACTGACACATTTATTCTACTAAAAATAGTGTATTATGCCTGATCTATATTTAAACTTATTCTGCTTTACATTGAAATATTTAAAATAATCAGTACGCATTAATAAAGTCCATAACGACAAAACAAAGAACAAAATATTTTGTAATGAGACCTAAAAATAGATTTTTTCCTAAACTAGTACTACCTGTAGATGCTAGCTGCCAAATTTCAAAATCCTAGGTCAACCGGAAATTCTGTAAAGTGCCGAAATACGCGTTTTTTGCGATATAAACGGCCATATCTTTTCTTAAAGTAGGTGTAGAAATACGATTTTTTTAGGAAATCATGAAGCCGTAGATCTAAGTATATGCTTTGAATTTTAACTCAATACCTCCTATCTCTCAAGTGTTCCTGAGATAAAGGCTCTTGGCAGACAGACAGACGAACAACAAAGTGATCTACAACAGTTCTTTTTTTAGATAAAAGGTACGGAACCCTAAAAAGATTTTAATTTCTTAAAACTATATAAAAAATATAGTTTTTATAATAAATAATAATTTATCATATCTTTACATGACTAGTGTATTATTTAATTACTAAACTCAAAGTTTCAACGAAAAAGATTAAAGCTAGTGACAATATATAGCTAGTTATAAAATACATTTTGTAATATTAAATAAATCCATCAGTGGCTAAAGTCTATTGTATTCCATATAAATTAATATGCATTGTGCTTATAATGCAAAACATTTGCATTTGGCGTTATATTCAAGTTTTCAGTATTGCATAAAAAAGTAACCCGAAAACTCATATAAAGTAGTTATGCAAATATATCCACTAGAGATGATACAATCGGTCTTACCAAATGGTTCTAATAACAAAAGAAACAAAGGTTTGGTGATTGGTAATTAATAATTATCATTTTAAAAAATGCAGTTGAATTGATAACCTTCTTTTCTTACAGAAGTCGGTTAAAAAAGTTAAAGTTATTGCATTATTAGAGTCGACTTTAACATAAGTCTATTTTAAAAAAAGTTAACTATTATGAGAAAATATGTTAAAAATGGCTGAATGACTTTTAATGAATACTTAAAATATAAAAAGTAATTCAGTTTAAACCACTATACCATGAAATGTACTTACCTCATCCTAAAAAACATTAATATATTAAGAAATCCATCTTCTTTCACATTTTGTACTTTAAAAAAATTTAATTGATATGAACGTCAGTAAATTTTTGAAGCGTCCGAAATAAAATAAAAAATATATTAAATTCAATTAAATCTTAACTAAACCAAATCAATGAGGAATATATATAGGAAAAACGTTAAAAAAATCATAAATATAAGACTACAAACAAACCGACAGAGATAACAAAAATATGACAACATTACAAAATTTTAGATAAACCATATAATAAAAAAAAACATAAATAATGAATTTACTCCAAATTTGAATATTTTTCTCTTTAAGCATCTATTATTTTATAATGCCATTGTTTTACTTGATCTACTCCATATAAAAATAATGAAAAAACAATGGAAAAGCTTGCATATTTTTTATTTGTTTGTTAAAAAATATGTTATAAAAAATATATAAAATATGTCTTCTATTTACATTATGTTTGGAAAGATATAATTATAAAATTAAATGACAAATATAGTAAATAACACATGGTAAAAATATAAATATATATAAATTGATTGACAAAATACACTTGTGTTGTTTGTCTAGTCATAAAAATATGGTGGCTTTGAGTTGAGACTAATGAGTGTATAAATTTTTTTTAATGATATTTTTGATTATTTCATTTGATCGAAATACTTTAAATTAATTTTAAATGAAGTCTTTTATATGAATTTGACAATAACCAAAGTCCCAAAATGTATGTCAAAAATAGCATATATAAGTCTTGAAATTTAAAGAAAAAAGAACGGAATTTTCATTCCCAGATAAACACATCTCCTACATAGTAATGATAAATGATAATTGTAAATTATAAGTTTTTTGTTACATAAATCAAACATTTAAAATAAATTTATAAATGAGCTATTTTCATGATTGAATGCAGCTTATCCCTTGCTTTTAAATATAGCAGATTGATGTTGTGTTCAAATGGGTATTTCTATTATATACCAAACAATTTATATAATATTATAACCAACATGAAAAAACTAACCAATAATCATAATTAAAAAACCAAAAATCGTTATATATATACAGATAGTATTAACTGTCATTTGCCATTTTCCGTGTAGCAGTTGACAGTTCCCGCGTGAACACAACGCCAATATGTCAAATAAACAACATATCACTTACGTTTAGCCGAGGGCTCTCCATCTGCGGTCTTCGTCTTTTTAGTTCTGGAAGTGGACGCTTTGGCTTGACGTTTCTTTGGCTTTTCATCTACTTTCTCCATTTTCAATGGCATTTCGTAATCTGGAAAAGGAATAAATATTATATAAGTTCTCGTTTTTTTACATTTTTTAAATTTGAGGTTAAAAAAGGTTAAACGTTCGTTTCCTACTGGGAGAGATAAATTATTTAATGTTTAATTTCTTCACTCTGGTAACAAGACACAACAGCACAACTGTATTCTCGAGATATATCTCGAGAATACAGTTGTGCTTGGGGAGCGGAGTGTCTTAACACTAAGTTCTCTCTGCCTACTTTGCTATATGCGGGATCTGGCTGGTTGAGATGGTTGTAGGTTTAATTCTAAATTTGATTTTATGTAAATCTAGTAAGAAAATGATACGGATAAATATCAGCAAAAAACTGATTTGGGTGATTAAAATTTCAATTTGCCACTTAGGAAAGGCAATTCAGACTGAAAGTCAGCACCTTCACGGACTAGATGTTCACATGACACATTAAAAAACACCTAACTTATAGACAAAAAAATCAACAAAAAGCTCACCATTTGTAGAAAAATCGTCCGACATATTGTGATCTGACTGTTCCCCCTCGTCTCGCACCGGTTCGATTTTGATGGGATTTGCTGTAAAGTGAACAATTAATTCATATCTGAGCAAAATAAAGCATTAAATTTAAAATTAGATAATTATAAATAATTTTGAAAAATAAATTGAGGCCGGTCGTGCCACAGAGGTCCAAAGTGTGACTGTAAAATCGACTGGCTGTGGGTTCGATCCCCACTGGAGGATATATTTATTTACATTTATATTTTCATTTCTTGGCTCTGGCGTCGACACGGCAAAGCACGGCGTTGAGTTCCGCCACTCAGCACGCAATGCCTCCAGAATTCAGCGAAAAGTGGGGAACGGAGTGTCCTAACACTACGTTCCCTCTGCCTACCCTGCTGTGTGCGGGCTACAGCGTGAAGCTGATAAATAAGTTAACTATAGATGCGTTATAGACTGCGGATATTTGATTTTTGGATTACGTGCTACAACTTGTTGATGGTACTGATTCATTTTTTGAACGTCAAATAACCAACTAAAGTTAACGCCTCACTCCTTAGAAGAGCCGCCGCAAGAAACTCAGAATCAAGAACTGTCTAATTATCACGTGTAATACGTGATAATGTGCATGATGACAGTAAGTGCTAGCCGTGGCGCAGGGGCACAAATTGTGACTGTAATTGCGACGTGTTGTAGGGTCGATTCCCACTCAAGAAAGTGAGTTTTAGTATTTCCATTTTTTTACTCTGGCAAAGCGCGGCGTTGAGCTCTGTCACTCAACACGCAATGCCTCCAGAATCCGGCGGAAAATGTAGAACAGAGTTTCTTAAGGCAGAAAAAAAAATGTCAGTAAGTATAAATCACTAATATTATGTATTTAATTAAATAAACGCTATCTATTCGCCGCTGCCATGATTTCTTGAAAATCACGACTTGACGCGTCGCCTTGGTAAACAAACGAATTGACATTTTGTACAATAATATTGACAGATTACTCGGACTTTACCATTTTTAAAGTTATAAAGTAAAATGTATTTTTTTAATATATTTTTTTTGAAGATAGCGTTGTATGATTGCATGCAACACGCAATGGCTGTAGGTTCAAATCTTGTATTTAAAAAAAAAGAAAAACCAGTATGGTTGGTTGTATTGAGTTGGTCCATTTAAGTCTTAATCTATCTTCTATCTATATATATAAAAGGACTTGTGCTGACTGACTGAGGTAAGACGCACGCAGAGCCGTAAACGCTGATGGTAGAAACGTAAAATTTGGGCAGATGTTTATTTTCATATTCTAGACATCCACTTAGAAGGGAATTTGAAAAGTGTTAACCCTAAAGGGATGAAATAGGGGTAGAAAGTTTGTATGGAAAAAAAAAAATCTGTACCGATTTTTATAAAATTTGAAATTCAGACTCTTAAAAATATTTCATTGAACACGTATTTCATGGTTTTTAAGAATTCACCCCCTAAGGGTTCAAATAAGGGGTTGAAAGTTTATATGGAAAAATTTTTAAATTGCCACCGATTTTTATAAAAATTTGAATTCAGACTGTTAAAAATATTTTATTGAACACGTGTTTCGTGGTTTTTTTAGAATTCACTCCTAATAAGCGGGCGAAGCCGCGCGCGCCCTCTAGTATTTTATAAAATATTTATAATACTTATTGGCATCGATTCCGTATGTAAAGTTTTTTTTACTGAATGACAGACAGACAGACAACGCATAGACACAACTACTGCACTTGAAAAATTGGCTTAGGGACAGGGAGACCTCCTCAAGTATGAGAGGGTTTGTCTGCGAGTACAGTTTGCCAAACGATAATAACTGTGTTTAATGTGTTGAGCAATTTTTTTTCTAAAACAATAAAAAAAATCAATTTTTATTACACTAAGTGTATCACTAGGCAATTTTAGCAAATTAAAAAAAAACTCACAAAAAAATTCGAGTAGATAAGTAGGTAAAATAATAATCCGAGTACAGTGTAATCAATCACAACAGAACAAATGCATATACAAGTGGAAAGGGTTCATTTCTACATGTATCTCGTTATGTCAATTATTTTTATATCATAAGGAAGAATCAAATGTTAAAACACAGCTCTCGGTCAGCAAGCTGTGCTCTCATGAACATTTTAGTCGGATAATTTTTTTTTTTACAAATCCGAGTCCGACTCGCACGCGACCATTTTTTTTATTACTACCAGAGTAGCAAATGTAAGTGATTTAAATTAAATGATCATTAACCCAAGTGGGATCGTACCTACAACCATTGGATATACAGATATACAAATGAAGCTACAATAACATCAATTTCTTCAAATACATATTTTGAATATAAAGCAATTTTTTTTTAAACGAAAACATACAAATAAAATAAATACATACATTTAAGTAAAATGCCTTGGACCTGTCTCTTGAAATGCTCCTCCGTCTGTAAAACTTGTCGTTTGAAATTACATGCATTTCGTAAATGTGTGATGCACACTTCACATATACCGCCATTGCTATAATCCTCTGATACACTTAACTGTGGACAAAAAAATTTAATAAATAATAGATTTCTTATTAATATATGAAATTCAGAATGTAGCGACATTTGAGCCCACACCTCTTGGAACCACTAAACCATGTGTAAATATCAACCTGCATTGAAATTCTTATGGATATATTGTTACAAATTATTTATGTTGCTGGCATTTACTTTGCCCATTTGAACTATATTAATATTTATTTAAGAGTATTTAAGAAAAAAAATATATTTTAGTATGGTTTATCTATATTGTAATGTACTAAGTAAATCGTATTTTAAATCTTTTGGTAATTTATTGGTATTTAAAAAGAGTATTTAGTTACTTCACTAGATGTCAAGTAAGTACACACTTTGTATAGGTAGGCGATAAGTAGGTGCGTAGGGCAAGCGCAATTTTCCCGCGAGAATTTTGGGATAAAAAATTGCCCATATGTTACTCGCTAACCTCCCTTAACTTTCAACATTAGCTCTATAACAATCAGTTGATCCGGACAAACATAAAGACGGACCGAAATTTTTTTAATCATTTTGTTTCTGCTCTGGTATCTTGAATATGAATGTATGAAATGTAGTTGTAAAAACATAGTTATCACATACAGGCCCTTTAATTTTATTTATATGTAGGTATAGGTAATTATTTAAAAAAATATATAAAACATAAACCAAATCAGCAAGATAGGCAGAGGGAACCTAGTGTTAAGTCACTTCGTACTCCACTTTTCGTCGAATTCAGGAGGCATTGCATGTTGAGAACTCAACGCCGCGCTTTGCGTCGACGCGAGTGCGACTAAATGGAATTAATAAATTTAAATAAATATTTTAATTTGTCGAGTGGGGATTGAAGCCACAATCAGTCGCGTTTACAATCACACTTTGTGCCCCTCCGCCACGACTGGCCTGAAAAAAAGTATATGGGTACTTCTACAAAAGTTGGGCAACTTGATCTCATCAATCGATAAAACACATAGTTTGGTAAAAGTTTGGTTAGGTTCTCATTATGAGATCCGGTTAAAATTAAACAAATTAATTATACTCTAATAGTTACAAAGTTGAGGCCAGTCGTGGCGCAGCGGCACGAAGTGTGACTGTAAAACCGACTGGTTGTAGGTTCGATCCCCATTCGAGGAGATGAAATATTTACTTAAATTTATATTTCCGTTTCTTCGCTCTGGTGTCAAGGTTAAGCGCGGCGTTGAGTTCTGCCACTCAACACGCAATGCCTCCAGAATTCGGCAGAAAGTGGGGAACGGAGTGTCTTAACACTAGGTTCCCTCTGCCTACCCTG
>DWQW01001028.1:0-38656 GCA_018249695.1 Heliconius erato demophoon
GTTTTTAAGAATTCACCCCCTAAGGGTTCAAATAAGGGGTTGAAAGTTTATATGGAAAAATCTTTAAATTGCCACCGATTTTTATAAAATTTTAAATTCAGACTGTTAAAAATATTTTATTGAACACATGTTTCGTGGTTTTTTTAGAATTCACTCCTAATAAGCGGGCGAAGCCGCGCGCGCCCTCTAGTATTTTAATAAACAAGGAAAACAAAACTGTATTTTATATTATAAGTATTGCAAAAAAAAAACATTTATTTTGCGGCAGTATATCATACATCCAGTGTCATGTCAGTCTAAATGGCGCGAACGTACGGATTGCACGTACACATAATAATTTAAATTGGCGCGAATAATTTTAAGGTTATGCATTAAAACCTAAAAAAACAAGGTCTTTAAATATAGTTTTTATGCATTTTATTGATTCAGCAAAATAAATTATTGGATATCTTCTAGTGTTTTTATGGAATACACAGTTTTGGATAATTACTAAAGGTAAGTTTTTTGTTGATACTAATCGACTCCGTAGCCCGACTTTGTTTGCGTATATTTAAAGACGTAAATTGAAAAATCCCGCCTTTTCTGTTCCCGTAGGAATTTCGAGACATCTTTTGTTAATGTTCCCTTTACTACCTAATCAAACTATCACTATCTCGGATGGATAGGTTTTTTGCATGCAGTTTCAACTTTGTAAGTCCATTAGTCTCGGCTGTACGTTGTCTGTCAATCACTCAAGAACGATAATTTTTATAAATATATTATTTTGTAGTACTTTTTGCATATGGCCGAGGGAACCGAGTGTTAAGGCACCCCATTCTCCACTTTTCCCAAATTTGAAAAAACAACATACAACTCTTAATAGAAACTTTAGAAAAGTTATTTGTATCTGTATTTAGAACTTATCGGTATCTATTATTATTCTATTATTTAAAGAACTGAAAAGTTACGTTGAATACCCTGATCTCAGGAACTACTTGTTTAAATTGATATATTCTTTAGTTTTGGATTATATAGAATATCTATAGACTATAAAACACCACGGTTTAAGTGTTACGATGAATGGTCAGGTTTGCCGTGGAACCTTACAATGTATCATACCTACACAACTTCGAATTTTGTTTCAACTTCGAATTTCTTTTCACAAATTTCCTGTTTTTTGACTCTTATTTTTGGCCGCACGAGCAAAGCCGCAGTTAACATAGTATAAAATATATAATCACTTTAAGATCAATTATACATAATCTAAGAACCTTTATCCTTCAAGCAATAGAAGAACTTGTATTTCATATTTCTTTATAGAAATAATTCGATGTTTTTAGTTCAAAATTACAAGATGTTGTTATAAACGATTTTCCTTGTACAATGTAATTATTTTAAAGTAATTATTCTTGAATTGTCGGTATTTATATAATAAACAATGTTGGGTCATC
This sequence comes from Heliconius erato demophoon, assembly GCA_018249695.1. Taxonomy (NCBI): domain Eukaryota; kingdom Metazoa; phylum Arthropoda; class Insecta; order Lepidoptera; family Nymphalidae; genus Heliconius; species Heliconius erato. Next base: position 1,431 of record DWQW01001028.1, read on the forward strand.
AATTGTAATAACATAAATTAAAAAATTATTAACATAGCGCCATTGTTGCATAGTGGGGAATTACTAAAGATTTTTTTTGTGGATTCGATAGTTTAAATAGTTTGATAATATTCACTTAATAGTTTTTTTTATAAAGTGTGCAATTTCCAAAATAGAAAAAAATATATTCGATACAGTATTGAAACACTCGTTTAAAAATATTGCGAAAAGGAAGAGCAGAGGAAACGGAATGTTTTACTACTTTTTTTTTAAACTCAATATCGCGCTTTGTCTTGTTACGATACCAAGGAAATTAAAATAATTTATTCCCCTAGTGGGAGCCGACAACCGCCGTTTACAGTCAAAACGGTCAAGTCCCTTTGCCGCTGCACGATGGCCTCAATATAGTAACAATATAATCACTAAAATCAACATTTTTCTTTTAAATTTTTCTATAAAAATTTGCTGTGAACGCTCTATTTATTAGAAATTGCTTATTAAGAGGCCAAAGACCCAAGTGTATGTAATAGAATAATAACAATAACGAAACTGAAAGTTAATTATTTCTTCAAGAATGTCGAAAGAAACTGGTTTTGTTTAAATAATAAATATTATAGGTATATAGTTAAAATAACAGACACACAAAAAAACAAGCTTTTCTACACCAAGTGTTATAGAATGTGCTCGGAGGTATAAACTGTCGCAGAGGTACAGCGTGATTAAATATGTTAACTGTTGTAGGTTCGATTCCCACTCGGAGCAATGAGTATTTCATTCCTTTATTTATTTATTTCATCATTTCATTTCATCTCCCTGGTATCAAGACAAAGCTCAGTGTTGAGTTCTACCACTCAACACGTAGTCTCAAAGTTCCCTCTGCCTACCCTGCCATGTGTCGGATACAATACAATACTTTAAATTCTTTAACCAACTCTAAAAGCGCTAAATGTTTTATATTGTCACGATCTTACAAGCATTTATACTAAAAATATTTACCCTGAGCGGGAGCTGAACTCTTGACCTTCACCATAGTCATGAGTTTCACTTATTAATCGGTCATGCAACACTGCACGATAATCACGCGATATCATCATATACGTACGTAGATGACAATGCTATATGCAAACGGAAGTCCACGTTCTTGACACTCGTGTTGCACTGTTTGCATATCTTTTTAATTAAATGACATTTGTAAAATGCCCTTGCCTTTTAAAAATAAATATATTGTTTTAGCAGAGCAATGGACAGAGGGAATTAAGGCCTGTATTAATAAATCGCTCTCAAGTCTGATATCGATCTTGAGATGCCGCTACCCACTTTCCGCGGAATTATTGAGACTTATTGCATATATATATATTTTTTGTGATATTATCTTAGTGTTGTAGTCGTCGTAGTGCAGAACTGTCAATGGATGTGAGTTCTATTCCCAAGGGAAAAGAATAATTTTCGATTCCTCGCTCTCGCAAAAAGAAAAGAAAACGGCAACAAACAGTAGAATATTAGAATAGTATATAACTGTAGAATATTCCAGTCCATATAATATTATTATACTAGTAGTGTCACCAAACATTTCAGATTTTGTGGATACTTTTGCTGTATGCCGTTTTACGCATAGACGATGTACTACTGCGCTACGACGACCTAAAAAGTACTTAAAAATAAAATAAGAACAATTGAGGCTGGTCGTGGCGCAGTAGCACATAGTGTGACTGTAAAACCGACTGTTTGTGGGTTCGATCCCCACTCGAGGAGATGAAATATTTATTTAAATTTATATTTCCATTTCTTCGCTCTGGTGTCGAGGCAAAGCGCGGCGTTGAGTTCTGCCACTTAATACGCAATGCCTCCAGAATTCGGCAGAAAGTAGGGAACGGAGTGTGTTTCACTAGGTTCCTTCTCCCTACCCTGCTGTGTGCGGGATACAGCGTGAAGCGGATTTATTTATTTATTTAACGAAATATTACATATGTATTTTTATTATTATATATGTATTTTCTAACGCAAGTACATTGTTACTCTACTCACGATCGCGTGGTGCCAATATCTAGAGCACATAGTGTACGGAAGAGCGCCATTAGCTTTCACTCGACGCTAATATATGTTTATGTATTTATAGAAATTAGGTTTTTTTATTTATTTCTTTTTAGATATTACCAAGATATTTTTAACAGCTTCATTGATAAATTAGTTGATAATTCAGCAAACGTAGAAAAATTATGATTTAATATACGTGTTTTAACAGCTGTTCGTTATTAGTAGTTATTTTATACAATCTTGAAGCAAAATTTTGTGATAAACTAAAAAAATAAACAATAAGAGGACACCCGTCTTTACGTTTCATTTACCTAGAAAGAATCAGGTTGTAAATCTTAACGCCTCGCTACGCCTCAGATTAAAGAAAGAAGAGCAAAAATATTTTACAAATGGGGAACGGAGTGTCTTAACACTAGGTTCCCTCTGCCTACCCTTCTGTGAGCGGGATACAGCGTGAAGCTGATTTTATTTATACCTTCCCCAGCATTGCCTTAAGTGGAATTTGTATCCACAGTCATTTACTACAATATGACATACCAACGTCGAAGAAACGTTGAATCATATAGTAATTCTTTGAAGTGTTGTATAGAATTGAATTGATTTATTATCTTTGAAATGCTGTATAGAATTTAATTTCTACCATTAGGTATTGTTATGAGTACCAGAATCGTGTTGAAAATATCGTTTCATCTCACCAGTGCAAAACAATGTATTGTTCTGTAGACATTGACAGTGACCTTCATAAGTTTACTGTACCGTATTATATACATCTATACTAATATCGTGTAGTCGAAGTGTTTGTTTGTCTGTACGCGTTAATCTCAGGAATACCTGGTTCGAATAGAAAAATATATATTTTTTGTTAGTTAGTTCATTTAACTGTAAAGGCTATATTACGTCACGTTAATGGTTTCTATGTAGCCCACCGTACTTGCGGTCAGAGTTAGCTAGGGTTATTTATAGATAAATTCATATTATATGATATGAAGCCGCAGGAAGAAGCTTTACTTTTTAAAGCTCAGTTAAAGCGTACTTTTTTAGTTATCAATATTTTCCTTTCGGACAACTGCTTCATGACGACCTTAAAAGTATGTAGCTCTTACATTATTTTCTTAGTTTAATTAAGGTTATGTTTAGCTTAAATTGTAGAATTTACAATATTGTTATGTTCGTGTGATCATCATCATCGTTCATTAAAATAAAACAATAAAATTATTTATCCTTAAGATGAAACGTGAATTTCTGCATCATTAAAATAAATTACTTTACATCGCAGATCTAACAAATAATAATAATTAATTTAATGGTGCTGCCGTCGCGTCGTGGCGCAGGGGCACAAGCGTGCGACGGTAAACAAGGCAGTTATGGGTTTGGTTCTCACTCGTGGGATTGAAATATTTATTAAATATTTCAATTAGGTAATTTGCTGGATACAACATAAATATAAAAATAAAAGAATATATTGCAGGCCATTGATATTTACTTCGGATTCAGTGTAATCATCACCATCATCAACAATATCATCACAGCCAATGTTACTGCCGCCTTTATCAATATAATATTAAAAAAATATTTTATAATTAGCAATGATCGTTCTATTGAATGGAAATCATATGACTTTTTAAGACTAAATAGCCCGTCAATGTCAACAGCCTAAAAAGTCTGTGTGTATTGTTTGTCGACATTGATGTTTGATTGACCTTCTCCAGCGTGTCCTATAAGAAAAAAGCGGACAGATCTGTTATGTAAGAGGAATTCGACCACGCCTTCTCTTAGCATAGATTTTTTAAATTTTTAATTATTGATGACGTGATGCTGTCGTGGCGCAGCATCTTCGTTTCCTACTAGGAGGAATAAACTATTTTCCTGTGTTCGCTCTGGTCACATGAGAAAGCGAAGTGTAGGCAAATGTTACTTAGTGTTAGAACCTTCCGTGGCCCACCGCCGGTTTCGAGACATTACATGTTGAGTCACGGAACTCAACGCTGCGCTTTGTCTCGTAATCAGAGCGTTATGAAATGATTATTTCATTCTTCTGAGTTAGAGCCGAAGATTGATATATGTATATTCTATAAAAGGAAATTACTCTTTATCATATTTCATGAAACTTTCGTAGACTTGAAAATAATATTTTTTACTGTCTAAAAAAAAATTACATAATAAAAATATCACATATTATGTATATGTGTATCACGTGTACATAATGTTTTTTTTGTTTAAATGACATTCATCTTATATTTGAATTAATAACCTAATGTTAGCATTATAATATGCCCATAAAAATCTATTATTTATGGAATTCAACTAGTCTAGTCTTGTCTATAGATATAGATTTTATAATTTATGTATATATTTCATAATATAAATACTAATTACGATCAAAGCAAATAACATTATATAAACTGACTTCTAAACAAGTATTTACACATTAGTTCTTATATGAGCACTATTAACTGGGCCTTTAATAATTTATTACATACTATTCATTCTGTTAAGCATAGTTAAATGTATAAAGTATAAAATAATGTAATTAGAATTTATATTCGGATTTCTTGTAAATATAATAACAGTAATAAAACCAGAGGAGGCGCAGGGTAACAAGTGTGTGACTGTAAATGCGACAAGTTGTAGGTTAGATTCCAAGTTGAAGAAATAAAATATTTAAGATTTTCATTTGTTCGCTCTGGTACCGAGGTACCAAAGTGCGGTGTTTAGTCCTCGAGTTTAGTACTCGACACGCAAAACTTGCAGAATTCGATGAAAGTGTGGAATGGAGTATCTTAGCTAGGCTCCATCTCCCTATCATGCCGGATTTATCGAGAAGCTAAAGACATATCAGTGGCACAACGTCTCACTATACACGGTTCGGAGTTCGATGCCCACTCGTGGCAATTTTTTTTTTTTCACTCCTTCGTTCTTCGTTCGACAGACAGACAGTTGGATTTCGACAATTAACACTCAATGTCTCTATAATTTGGTTAAGTTTTCTCTGCATTTCCTACTTATATGCGGGACACAGCCCAAAGCTATAAAAAAGTTAAAAAAATACAATTAATATGAATTTCTATTTAACTTGACTAGAATTTAATGAGCAATTGTTAATTAAATCTTTTAATAGTATTCCAACATTTTTCTAGAAATAACTAATTACGTTAATATATTATGAATTGAAATGTATTGTTGTTGTTGAATGATTGAAATTAAAACAGAAATAAAAACACATAAAAACTTTTTCTTCACATCTATCTTTCTTTTTTTAAATATTTTTTACTAACAACTTAAAAAAAAAACAATTATGTAGTTCAAACACATCGACAGGTCGATATGGCAAGGTTCTAAATACAATGTATATAGAAGGAGAAATTAATTGCGTGTGTAATCGATATACCTGATTCAGGGCATGGTCAGTTACGCTTGGCGTGTTATAATTAGAGTTACATAGTCTATACAAGAAATACATTTATTTTTTAAGGAAATTAGCGGATAAGTCCTTCGTCTGTCCAATTTTAGGCGATGAAAAGTGTGAATCTTATTTTCTTTACAGCTGTACGCATTTTTCTTTATTGCAGAATATCTACAAAATGTATGACACTTTCGGCGGTACTCAACGCCGCACCGTTTCCTTGACCAGAATCGAACACACAACATTCTTCAAATAATAATTGATATACGAGCAAATCATATTTTTGTTTAGCTTCGCGCTGTTTCCTACATATCAGAGTAGTCAAACTCCACTCCATTGCTTACATTCCTCTCAATTCCTGCGATATTCAAAGGGGCGTTTTGTTTTGCTACCAAAATTAAAAAAATATAGTAATTATTTCCCCCTAGTGGGGAATCGAACCCACACTCGTTGCGTTTGCAGTCATATGTAATCAAATAATATTAGTTTTGGAGTTTTAGAGGCCACCTCTCGAGGAAACGAGCCACTCGAGGAAATTAAATATTAATTTAAATTTATATTTTTATTTCTTCGCTCTGGTGTCGAGGCAAAAGCTCGGCGTTGAGTTCCGCCACTCAAAACGCAATGCTTCCAAAACTTAGCGGAAACGGAGTGTCTTAACACTAGGTTGTCTCTACTTACCTTGCTGTGTGCGGGATACAGCGTGAAGCTGATTAATATGAGTTTTGTAAACTAAATAAATACAAAGTAAAATAAATAAGCCAATTAGTAACTGAAAATATCAGCGAAGTGGAGCAACTCATCGAGTGAATAACCAAATATAATTTTCGTATCTCAAAATAAATTGACAAAGTGATTTTGATAGCATCTTACGAATGGAATTCTCAGAAGTTTGCGTTAAAACTTTTCAAAATATATCGCCTTAGGTAGGTAGATGAGGAAAATAATCTTGTCTTTTTTCGCATTTTTGCTGATTGGCACAGTTTTTGCCCATTTTAAACATTTCGTGTTGCATGACGGAACTCAACGCTGCGCTTTGTCTTAGCAGAGCGGAAAAAATAACTTATATACGTATATTCTTTCATCCGCATTGGGGACTACACAATACACACCCATATACACTGTAATGGTTACTTACGGCATGGTGAGTGTCAGAACTCAATACCACTTTTTTATATGAAATTATTTAAAAATTTGACTTTTATTCAAAGTTCGAGCAGGTTAACATCGTTTCCCTTTATTCCTTTTAGGTTGAGATTTGAATCCACGATGTTAAAAAATATTAAACAAAACAGACTAAACGAATGTAGTGTTGCGATTTAAGACACTTCGTTCTCCTCTTTTTGAGACATTGTGTTGCCTAGTGGCGGAACGCAATGCCGCATCGCAGTATAATTTATTTATAATTGATATAAATTTTAATTATTGCTTGATAGGTGACGGAACTTAACGCCACTTTAAGCTACTTATAATTGTTTAACAATTTCACAAGTTTTCTTCAAAGTTCAAGCGTGTCAAAGGCCGTTACTCGGTTACAATATCCGATTTGTACAACGCCCTTGAGGGTTTATTCGCAACGATGCACCTAAGGGCGGCTTTATACAAGTTATAAATTAAAGATATTAAATATAAATTTAATATAAAAATAATTGGAAATAAGTCCGATGGTTGTGGATTCGATTTACACTTAAAAGAATAAATTATCTATATTTCCTCGTACTGAATCAACTATATCATAAATGAAGAGTCAACTATGTTTTCCTACTTATAGAATTTACACCAGAACTGTAATGTATCCTACACATACCAAGGTAGGCATAGGGAACCTGGGAACCTAGTTAAAATACTCCGCTCCTCATTCAATACTTCCCAAGAAAAAAATAAATGCAAAATCGGAGAATTTAGAAATAAACGTCCAATTATGAGTTAAGTATGAACTTAGCCTTTTATCATAGCAATATTAATGCCGCAACATTTGATGTGTTAAATTGATTGACGGTTAGCACGTCGACAAATGGTCCATATTGCCCTACAGATAATTATAGTCCTTATGCCTTATTAATAAACTCTATATTAGCTTGTATTAGAGTGCTATTGAAGTATCCAAAACGGGGTAGCGTCTGATCTGAATTAATATCACATGATGGTATAATTGATAGAATTGTAATTTTATATTAAGATAGATTGAAAGGTTCTTTTATGAGTATCATCTGAATTGTTGAACGAATTTTGATTTAGTTCTTAGAAAATATAAAACAGCCAGAATGGACGTGGATTTCGCAATTTTTTTTAAAGTTGCATATCCTTGGAATACATTATATGTAGGTAAATGGAACTTAGTGTATAGGCATTCCTCACGGAGCATCGTCTTATTTTTGAAACATTGCATGTTGAACTCATGCTGTTGCATAACTCTACACTCTCTCTTTCTCACTCTTTCACTTGTCACCAAAGCAAGGAAATGAAAATAGTTTTACACGATATACATTGCATAGCAAAGTAGGTGGACAGAATCTAGTGTTAAGACACTCCGTTCTGCGCTTTCAAAAATAAAATGACACGTAACGATACTATGTATAGATTGCAATAATTTTAATTTATTCTCAATATAAAAATAACAATAACATGTTGTTACACAACTTTTTCCTTACAAATAACAATTATAACTAATTAATTAATTTATTTAATTTGATTTTTTTTCCCTTCATTTAAAAGGAAACAAAACGATTTCTACGTCATAAAAAAAACCTTACCGTACTCTCGATACGTCATAACTAGTTTCAAATATTTTTAGCTACAAGCTATAAGAGGTGAGCAATTTATTGGTGAAGCTCATTCTGGTAACGAGACTAACAAGATAAAGCAACACTATAGACAAAATGTTTCGATAATAGGGCGCAAAACAAAGTGTCTTAACACTAGGTATCCTTTGCCCGCTGTATGTAGAGTACTAAAAAAAACTTTGGAAAACGGAATGACCTTTGACTACAAAGAGACGCGAGCAAGCATTTCAAATATTAAAAATCCTGGCGGATTGTAAGCTATATGTCTTTAAATATATTATTATTAATCTAAATATAATATATCTAAATAAAAATAAAAAATAAAAATATTACAGTAACAATAACTATTTATTTCCAAAAACTCGCTATTATCCTATATTATAAGCCACACTCAATCACACCGATTCCTGAATGAATCACCGACAACAGCACCCAAGTCACGTCAACAACAGTTTCACTACAACCGTCGTGCGATACACTTGATTTAAACATAATTATACGTATCTTATAGTTATAATATATAATAATAAATGAAAAAGTGTTACAGCGTTCTAAATGAAGTGTTTTTCATTTGAAATATATGTAAAGTTGAATGCAAAATTTTGAAGTGACAAGTGAATAAATTTCTACACCGAATTTATTGCCGGAAAGGTATATTTCTAATTTCTTATAATGTAATTGTGATTTTTTTTAATTATAATTACTTTTTATGATGTGCAAAAGAAAGTGGGTTGTGATAAAATGAAAGTAATTTATGAATAATTTTTTTTAAATGCCTTTTATGTCCGTTATTATACTCAGTTATTATTATTAATAAGTAGGTACTTGATATATATACAATTTAGTTTGTTTTTTAGATAATAATACATTATTAACCATTATATAAGAAATTATAATTAAATATTAAACAAAACTCAACAGGCAAAGCTGTCAGAATTCGGCGGAAAGTGGTGAAAAGGTGTCTTAACACTAGTGTTCCCGCTGCCTACCCTGCTGTGTGCGGGGTACAGCGTGAAGTTTATAAAAAAAAAATATTAAATAAAAAAATATCCCAAGTAATTCATACATTGCGTCATAAATAGCGAAAACAATATATAAACCGATCTATCAAATATTGACAAATCGAATTTATCAGTTGCGATAACAAACATAATATCTATCTACGAATTATTTTGCCTTTATCAAAAGATGTTTTATGTTATATATTTTTTATTGACTTTCTTTAAATTAAACAGCAATGTAAAAGTACATTTTTCATTGCAATAATAAAAAACAGCTTCACGATATTACCATTCCGCCACTCGACACGTGATGTCTCCAGAATTCGGCGGAAAGTTTGGGACGTATGAGTCTTATTGAGAATGGAGTGTTTTAGGTTCTTAAGTTCCCTCTGTCTAACCTGCCACGTGCGGGATACAGTGGGAAGCTAAATAAACAAACAAAACGATTTTGACTACATAGCAGGATAAACTACATAACAGGCAAATTCGGGCGGAAATGAGGTTCCCTGAGAACACAAGCTAAATCAAAATAATTAAGAAAAAGACAGAAAAAAATCATTCATTATATCAGTAAAGAGCAATTCAAAATGTAATTACATGGTATTAACTCTATAATCCACTCTAAATTTACATTTCTGTGGGTGAAAGTGTATCTAAAATTTTGTTTGTAAATTATAATACTAATTGTATTGCACAGTCACAGTGTTAATGCGTTATTATTAAGCTTCGAAGATATACCTAAGAATTAGCTTATTAGCTAGCGGCTTCGCCTGCGTGGTTGGATGGAAACTACGGAGAGTTGTGTATGACACAAGACACTTCATGATGTGTCTTGTGTCATACACAACTCTAAGTATTCGAGTCGCTTTGATCGCAGGTACAGTGAGTTACATGAAAGCAACTAACGTGGTGCAATATGGCCTTCTACTATAAACGGATTGTCAAACACAAAACAAATCAATTTGAACCAGTAGTTTCTGAGATTAAATGCGTAACCAAACTCTTCAGCTTATATTCATAGTTATACATATTCCAAACACAATTAAAAAAACATATAACACATTGACCGTTTTTTCTTTGAATTCTTGTTATTAAAAAAATAAGAGCTCCAAGTCTTTGTAAACTTTTTAAAAAGTAAAAAATTTATATTATGATTATTATTTTTACGCATCTTACGCACGTAGTAACAACATTGTGCTTTATATCTAGACTGTGTAATAAAAATATTGTTTTCTAAAATCAGAATCGGACCCACAATCGTCGCGTTTACATATATATACTTCGCAACGACGGCGAGAATTATTAGCCCATAATTAATTTACATTTAATAATAAGTAAAGATTTGAACATTTTCCTTAAAAGTCATCACGTCCATTACAATTAAGTTCAGTCGTTTAAAACAAAATTATAGTTATCAAAAATTTTAAGTTGAATGTCAAGGCTGGTCATCCTCTTGATGTAATGAAAATACCTGGTACCTACATTAACTGTAGTTCCTTTTGTAAAACAAGTAATAATTTACTCCTCTCGTAATTCTAAGCCCAATGGTTGTGGGTTCGATTGTACTCAGGTAGTTTAGGCACGTTGAGGAAATGAGTGACGAACAACTGTTAATAAAAATTTGTGGAGTTATGGGTTCGATCTTCACTCGGAGAAATGATTATATTTAGTTATTCTTCTTTCTACGCTCTGGTAGACAAAGCGAAATTTCTATTGACGGAGAACCTAGTGTTAAGACACTCTGTTTGCATTAAGACATTTTTGTTCTCCACTTTCCGCTCATATTACATATCAGAACGAGAATATATACCTATATCAAATATAGTCATATTCTTGACCGGAGGTTTTACCTACAATCGTCGCGATTCTAGTGAGACGCTGACTCTGTTTCACTGGGCCACATCGACTTCATCCGGGAGCCATATCAGTATAATAAAAAACATAATAGAATTATAGAAAAAATAACATATCAAGTTCCATAAATGTTTCTAAGTCATGCGGTTGCTTCAAGGTTAAGTTTTTGCGATGATTTCTCATTCTTCTTAATGTTATCGACCATAACTATGTTAATTTTAAGACTATTTATTTTTTCTTTTTTAATTTTTAATCTACATTTTATGCACGTGTTTTGGCACTTGAGATTAAAAAAAGTGATAAAACTATTTTTTTTACATATTTATGGAGTATAATTTGTTAAATATAGCTTCACACGTACGTAACGTAGTGTTAAGGCACACCGTTCCCCAACCACCGCCTATTTTTTTAGAAATTGCATGTCATGAGGCGGAATTAAACGCCTTTATAAAGTCTACCTCACTCTAATCAGATTTATCGTGACCACAAATTTGTACAATATGCCACCAAACGGACTATATATGCCCGTGACCTATGGGCATATATGGTCCGTTTTGGTAGGGTTTTTGGTTTAGTTTGGATTGTCTTGACTTAAAAATATTTTTCTTCGCTCCTAGAGACCTGGATTTTTATTAATTTAAGTTCAATTCTCTCACTTGTTCTCGGGAAAAGGGTCTTGACAGACGGACGGATACCAAAGTGATCGTATAGGCTGTGATCGTTCTGTATTTTTTATTTTGATATAGGGAGCTTTAAAATGATTCTAAAGAAAGTGAGGAACGGTGTGTCTTAACATTAGGTTCCCTCTGCCTACCCTGCTGTGTACGCTGTGCGTGAAGCTGATGATTAAAATGATTCTATGTACAAAGATTTGTCGGAAAAATTTGCCCACGTTGCTCTTTCCTATATTAATCTCTATAAAACCACCAAACTCATTAAATAATACAACTTTTTTTATATAGATCTTAAACAACACCATCATTTCTTTAGAGTTAATTACTTATCCTGTAAATAGCAATTTACTTGTACCGAATACGCCTCTACGATTGTTTACACGTTGTCAATTGTTCTATTCTTCATTGTATTTGTGTTTTATTGTTATTATGTTTCATTGAAATATAATTTTATTATTTTCAATTATCAGAAATTATGTTGACTAATATACCTAATATGGTACAGCAGCGGGAAAATGTGTAACTTAACAAGTCGTGGTTGTGGATTCAATTCTGTTTCGAGGCAATATTTAATATTTTTTTGCTTTACATGTAAAAAATAATGGGTGGAGAGAAACTAGTGACAAGACACTCCGTTCCGCACGGTCGTTGTGCCACTGTACTGTTCTGTTCAAATTTATATATTTTTAAAATATGTACCAAAAAGAATAAGACACTTCAACAAAAAAGTATATATACATGATAATAATAGTTGGTAGTTTATAAAAGTCTGTTATGATAAATTTAGGCCCAATAATTATGAAGAAAAAGTATTCCAATCAAGAATGTTATCAAATTTTATTATTTCTTGAGCTTAGATCGCAAAATATCTAAATATTCTTACGGCATTAGTAATATTATTATGATTGCGTTTATACAATTTGGGAGCTTTTTTATATCAAGATCCAGTAATACTATTCTAAGAACATCCTTAATTTTAGTTAGACGTGTTTACTTTTTTATCATAGCTTTTGAGGGTCGAGGATGCCACAGTGACAATGTAGAATGAACTCAGGTAGTTCAGGCACGTTGAGAGAATGAGTGACGAAATAATGTTAATAAAGATTGGTGCAGCAAGAGTGAGTGATAAGAGTGGGAGGCGGAGACCTCGGCTAACCTCCAGGACACACAGTATCAGTGATACTTGAGGAAGGTTAAACAAAAACAATACAGAAGAAGGAGGTGTGTATGAAGAAGTTGATGACAGTGGATGCGAAATAGATATGTAGTAGTGTTTCTATCCGTTCTCTCTGGCTACCATGTACGTAACTTGAAGCTAAAAAAAACTCGTGTGCTGTGTTTAATGTGTTGTTTTTAGAATTCGGTAGTATTTTAAGAAAAGAATGAAGCCTTTTAACATCACTTTGTTGTCCGTCCGTTTTGTCATTATACATATCAAGTTGAAATTTAAACCATATAGTCAGGATCTATAGTTCCATGATTTCCTAAAAAAATCGTAATTAATTTAAAAAAAGGTATGGCCGTTTATATCGCAAACATTATAAAGGATATTAAAATTAATAGGGTACTTCTAGATAGGGTTGACCTAAAATTATAAAATTTGCACCTAGTATCTACAGGTTGTACTTATTTAGAAAAAATGTGAAATTCATCATCAATCATTTGTGGCATTAAAGCCGTTAAAGTTAAACATCAATTGCAGAAAAGGCCCGAGACCTCCGGTTTTTTTATATCTCTGTATACTTATAAATAATATCTAAGGCAAAATATTGTCAGGAAATAATTTGAAATATCACATTAGTGGAAGCGGATGTTGAACTAATCATGTGATTACATGATTGAAGGCTTTCTTTAAATGTAATACTTTTATAATAACTTACTTTAGTATGGTGACCCTGAAATATACGAAACTTGTATAATTATTATAATATTTTTTTGAAAATTTTATTTAGGATTAATAGCTAGTAATACTTACTTCTGTTTGCGTTTTCCACTTTTAAATATTTTTTATGTTTAAAAGCATTTACGTGGCGCAGTGGTGACGAGGTGTGACTGTAAAATCGACTGGTTGTGGGTTCGATCCCCACTCGAGGAAATGAAATATTTACTTAAATTTATATTTCCATTTCTTCGCTCTGGTGTCGAGGTTAAGCGCGGCGTTGAGTTCTGACACTCAACACGCAATACCTCCAGAATTCGATTACTTGGTTCCTTCTACCTACCCTGCTGTGTGCGGGATACAGCGTGAAGCTAATTTATTTATTTATTTTAGTAAAATAAAAACTATACAAAATTTCTTTTTATTGATAATATTAACGTTGTATACAATTCTAATACTGTATATATGGACTTGAGGTGAATTGCATATAACATTTACCTCTACTCGTCAAAGTACAAATAAGATAATCAGAAAACTGAATCATAACCACTCATTGTATGTAAATGCGACCTCAAAACCGACCCAGTTTCTTGACAAGATAAAGGGCATCTTGGTATTGTTCAGTTTCTTATTTATTACATTTATTATATGTATAAATAACAGATAAAAAAATTAAATGAAATTGACTGTATGTAGTTTCAAGTTTCACTAAGTCTAAAAAAGTAACAATCCTAAATTTTGAACGTAGATTAAAAAAACACGGTTATAAAATTTTGTTTTTTACATCATCGTGGTTGCCCTAGCGAGGACATTCGTGCTATGCAAATATTGTAATATATAAAATATTCTATATTATTTTTTTAATAAATCAGATATTTATATTTATAGTCAATCGCAAAATGCGACTCGACGGGCCAAAAATATAATATAAAATAAAATAAATCAGCTTCACTAAATCAGCTGTATCCCGCACACGGCAGGGTAGGCGGACGGAACCTTGTGTTAAGACACTCAGTTCCCCACTTTCTGCCGAATTCTGAAGGCATTGCGTGTTGAGTGGCAGAACTCAACGCCGCGCTTAGCCTCGACACCAGAGCGAAGAAATGGAAATATAAGTAAATTAAGTAAATATTTCATCCCTTCGAGTGGGGATCGAACCCATAACCAAACGATTTTACAGTCACACTTCGTGCCGCTGCAACACGACTGGCCTCACTGCGACTGACTGAAAGATATAATATGATGGCTAAAATAAAAGTAATCTCAAAAGAAAGTTATATTCTATATTTCATATTTATAAGATTTATGACCTTTTACTTTAAGATTAGATAATGATAATATATTTATCATTTATTATACGCAACAGGTTATTTGCTAATTAATCACAATAAATCATTTACATGTTGTATATAACGTTATCTATCCTTTGTGAAGGTATTACCGAGATATGAAATGTTATGATTTTATGACCCTTCAATTGCTTTGTAAGTGTGGCTGTAACGCGATGGCTATAGGGTTAGATCCACACAAAGAGCCAAAAACTGACAAAAGTTCTCTCAAGTGGGATTTAAACCCACAATCGATGCGCTTACAAATGCTGTACTTCGCCACAATGCCATTAATTTGATAGCATAATTTTATTTCTGTAATGTATATACTTAAAATTATTTAAACTTTCTTTGTTCTTTCTTTGTGAACATAAATCAGGAAGCTTTTAAGCTTACATACATGCGTCAATGAGTACTTATATCAATACTTTTGCTAAAGAATGCTGTTACTCAGTTCCTTAGTGATTAATAAATGAATCATCATATATTTAATCATACATACATTTCATTATATCAAGGTGCATTGTTGGATGCCGCAATTCACCATAGAGTCAAAAGATGAAACGGAGTGTCCTAACACTATTCTTTTTCTACTAGCCTTAATTCAGAGTTTGGGATAGATATATACGTATCGCAGAAATTTGTTAAAACGTTCTCGCATTTTTGTTTATATAAGATGTATATTTTGTTCTGAACTAAAATAAAGAAATAAAAATTTCATTCAAATAATGAGGGCGTGCAAGAATTATTTTTATTTCCTCTCTCTGGTAACAAGAAAAAGCGCGACATTGAGTTCTGCTACTCAAAATGCAATCTCATTATAATTGTGAGGAAAGTGGGGAACAGTGTTTTAATACTCTGTTATATGCGGAATGCGGTGTGGAGTTAGAGTCATATAAATAATGAACTCCACGCTATATTCCGCATATAGCAGGATAGGCAGAGGAAACTTAGTGTTAAGACACTTCGTTTCCCGAGCGAAGAAATGAAAATGATAATAAATATTAATTAATTTCCCCGGGTAGGAATCGAACCTACGACCGTCGCGTTTACTGTCATACGTTTGTGACTGTTAATGCCACTGCGCCACAACAGCCTCGAGAAGGTAATGTAAATAATATTTTTACCATTATGATTTACAGATAGACATTGAAGGAGGTGTTTTCACCAGTCGTAATGTGAAGATATCAAAATGTTGTTGAACATTTGCAAATCATGTCAGTAGTAAGTATTTTTTTTTATTTTGTTTTTACTCATTTCAAGTACAATTTGATAAATAAAGATAATTTACTAATGGAGCTCTCCATTTTGCACCATCACCATGAGTAGACCAACCTTTACCTCAAGAACGACTTAAATCAGTCAAGTTTGTAGGAGTATAACTTTATTTCGATTTTCGTTTTTTCAGTAACAAGTTTCGCGGTAGTAATATAACTTACTATGGATGATATCGTTAGCCTATTAATTTCTATAAACCATGATGATGATGGCTTGCACATGGTGATCTCAACGCTAAATTTGCTCTTGTGTTAGTAATTTAATAGAAAAAGTATAAAAAATTTAACATAGTGGAATTCAAAGCCACACCTCGATCCCCCTAACGTCCAAACGCTCTGAACATGTTATATTGTTAGCAAACTCGTGTAAAAGAGGGTAGATGTTGGTGAAAAAGATGAAATAAGCAGTGGAATTGTGTCAATCGGGGGTAGTTGCACCGGCTGCTATTGGAACGAAGCTCGTGTGAAGTATTGTTATTAGGTGATCCATATCACTTATTGTAATAACATAGTATCAATTTCCAAATAGTTTAGAACCATATAGACGATATATAGTGTATATAGTGTTTTTTAGAAATGTTAACCGTTTCCTTCCAATTTCTAACAATATATAAATTTACGGTAAAATTCTGCAAATTTTCGAGTTGAAATGATAAGGTGTTAGTGAATCACAAGGCACCACGAGATTTTTTTATTAATAACATTGAAGATGTTTTACCGGTTTGATCATAATAAGATTGGGTTTTGCCGAATTGGTAACTCCCACTGCCGGGTGTGGCTGCCACATAAACAAAATATCCCGACATTAAAACTATTATATTCTGATGATAAAACAATAAAATCAATATAAAATTTACCGGCGTTGAGTTCCGCCACTCAACATGCAATGCTTCGATTCGAAAATCGGAAAGCGGGGAACGGGGTGTCTTAAACCGCAAATAACATTGTAAACTACCAAATTCTCTACTTTCCGCACAATTTTCGAGCCATTGCGTTTTGAAAGGTAAAACTCAACGTCGGGCTTTGTCTTGTTACCAGACACAGGAAATGAAATAAAATACGAACGGGAATCGAACCCACAACCATTGCGCTTACTGACGCTGTGCCGCTACATCATGATGGCCTTATAATTTTATTTCAAAGTATTTTCTGAAATTTACTCAAACATTTACAAATTTTCGAAGTATTTTCGTCACTTTTGTTTAATCTTCATTTTCCGTGGTCAATCATGATAAGAGCACGTCGAGATAAACACTTGCAAAACGGAAATTTTATTGCTACCTACCGATTTTAAAAGTGGGAGTCGTGTTATTTGTTAAGTAATAAGTTGTTTAATATTTTGTTTTAATATTATATAGGATATGTTTAATGATTTAAATTATATTAGCTTCTAAAATTTTCTGAAGGTAAATAAATATTTTTGGAATTTCAGATTAATACGTTATGTTTAAAATTTGTTTTAAAAATGATGATTTAAAATAGATTTAGACTTAAGAAATATGTTATAATTATTCCTGTTAAGTTATTTTCATGAACATGGTTAAACTTAATTTTGTTATTATCAGCTAATAATTTATATACAATTTATTACAGCTGCCTCGAGACAATGTACTGGTCTTGCTGCGAGGAACGGTTTTGCTTCGATAAAAAAATCGCTACTTACAAGTAAGTAAAAACTGTTTTGTATTCAAACTGGTCGCCCATAACTTTAATTGCATGGACTACAAGATTTAAAGTCACATTTTTACCGTCATCGTAAGAATTTCGGAATTTTTTTCTTAATAATCTCCTACACTCTCCAAGGCTATTGGGGTGCGTTGGGACAGCATCTGACTGTCAAATTGTGATATCATTTCCCATTTTCTTCTTATAGTATGTTCTTATCGTAAATTCATCTCCGCGCTCTGGTATACAAAGTGCGGCGTTGAATTCGCTTACTCAATAAGCAGTATCTAGAATTGAGGTGGACGGCGGAGTTCGGAGAGTTTTAGCTCTAGGTACTTTCTGTCTATCCCGCTAAATGCGGGATACACAGATACCCCGTGTATCTGTTTCACAAGTTATTTAACCATCATAAATTATTATTTAGTGGTAAACAGTAGTTATTACATAAAATTCAGGAACTTATAATCTTATCACGGGTTTTAGATGTGTTAGATTACATCTGACGCGTTATCACTTTATCATTGCCAATATTGGAACGCTAAACACGAGTGCGTCTTAATATTACCTATATCGATAGTAGCTTAAACGATAGTACTTTAAACTATGAATGTATGACAGTCTAAGGCCCGTATTTATAAATCGATCTCAAATCTGATATGGAGATCATAGAATATTAAAACGGCATCTCAAGATAGCTCTCTTGATCACTCATAGAGTTGAGAGCAGTTTATAAATACAGATTTATGTATCCGAGGTATCTCTAACCGCAAGTACAGTGGGAAGATTCAATTAAAGTAAGTCGTGATGCGTTACGATTGTGGACTTGATTCCAACTCGTATTGTAAATAAAAAAAAAGCTTTTTCCAACGTGAGCGGGAAATTTAAATTAAAACATTACTCCGAATGGGAATTGAACCCATAAGCCCATTTAGTAGTACATTTTTAAAATGTTCAGTATTTATAAAAATAAAAAACTATTCAGTAATTATTCGGAATTAACACTAATAACGTTGCTACAAATATTTATAATATGGTATGCTCTTCTATAGTGTAAAAATATTCTTTTTTTAAGTAAAATAATTTAAAGTAGCGGTATTTGAAGGACGGATTTCAAAAAGTGAGGGTTCAGATGAACTACGTTCAAATTTTCATGTTTTTCAAAAAAGGATTTTTAATTTCTAAGTGTGTAATAATATTTTAAAATAATTTATTTTATCTTTTGATGCTTTTATTGAATTAAGCATTTATTGATTACTACCCATATGTAAGCACTTCGTGTCATACAAACCAAAATATGATTCATAAACATCTACATTAAATTCAACGCACACATCATAATTCCAAAGATGTAGCGTTATTTCCAAGACCTAAAGTAACAACTTGTACCATCTGTGATTATTGTATTTTTATCTTTGCTCTTTGAATAGAGTGTCGTTGAGTCTTCAAATAAAATAACAGTTAGGTAACCAGTATTATAACTACCTTTATAATACTGGTGTATTTTTAAAAAATGTAATCAATTATCAAAATTGGTTCACTGGTTTAACAGTAAAAATAGAACGGCGAAATATTAAAAAACACCTTGTGTCCTGTATACAACAGCATAGAAACCTAGTGTTAAGACACTTCGTTCTCCACTTTCCGCCGAATTTTTCGAGGCATTGCTGCCAGAGCCAAGAAATGAAAATATATTCATAAATAATAATTCATTCCCTCGAATGGGGATCGGACTCACAACCGTCACGTTACAGTCACATTCTTATGCTCCTGCGCCATGACGACCTCACGACGTACTCGTACATACATATAAGCTTAAAACATAACCCTCCTTTTGGGCTTCGCTGCAGTTGGGTAAAAAAATAATTTCGACGTACTTGACACGCTTCTGTTGTTCATGATGAACAATCTTGTGTAATTCATCTGTCAAATCTAATAAGGCTAAGTGCGGCGTTTAGTTCCACTAACTAACACGCAATAGCTTTAAAAGTGGGCAAGTACGGTCACCTTTTAACTTTACAAAGTTCTTTCTGCCTATACACGTACGTACGAATGAAATAAATTATTACTTTTATATATATACTTTTTCTATAAACACTTCAACCTATTTCAATTTGTCAAATAGCCATTAATATGTCATTGAGGATAATTTCATTTAGATAATAACATTTTCTTTGCAAATATTTATCTTAATCTCAGGAATACCCCATCGTATAAACTTTTATAGTCTTTTTATTTGGTTTGAGATTTGAGACGTTGATTTAGAATTATAATATTATAAATAGAAAAATATTTTGTAACATTTTTTTAAAGTGTTATTCCATTTATTTTCGTCTCAGGTCGGTTTCCAGGTTTTCTACAAATGATGATTTGTACAGAAATGTCTATTGATCTTAAATATATATACATAATTTGATCTTAAATATATTAAGTTTTTCCTACAAAATCCGTCATTAAACCTCTTAATAGTATACTATACATAGAATAACTCTGTAAATAACACCTTTTCTGATTAGATAAGGCAATTATATTAATGTTTAACATATTTATTATATGTTTCTGTGATAAAGAGGCTATGGTTATTTTATCGAGATAAAGTTAAATTAACACCTTGTCCTGACTTAAGCCAATAATCGTATATTCGACTGTCATACAATTAAAGGTTAAGATGAAAATGATTTCGAACATTTGTAGATTTATTGACATAGTATTTTCGCAGTATTTTTATTTACTTTTATCTCTATATATAATAAGACAGTAAAAATATTTTGTCTGTACATTTAGTAACTTTGACTGAAATGGATAGAGGGACACTTAAAATAATAATAGAAAGCAAAAAGATTTTTTTTGAATTTCTTGTCTGTCTGTCTGTCTGTCTGTCTGTCTGTCTGTCTGTCGACATATTTTTGTCCGCATTTTTCTCTGAAAGTACTGAACCGAAAATTTCACCAATGGCTTTGTTTTAACTGAACTTAAATACTAAAGTTTAGTTCATTAAAATCGGTTCATTAAAAAAAAAGTTATCGTCATTTGAAAGAAGTCGTAATTCATTCAACACAGAGATAAAGAACGATCTTGAAAGAAATATCAAGTAAATACAAAGATTTTTTGGTTGGTTCGTTCGGTTGGTATAATATATGTAACTAATTTAAAAGCTGTACAGGAGTTAATATGCAATCATTACAGTTATTTTACAAAGATTGTTATGAATCCTTCAAATCAATAATTTAACATTAAAGCTGTTTCTGAATGAGTAAATTAAATTATTCACTAATATCAGCACATTTGACAGAGTATATTATATAGGTAAAAAGAACGTAAAGTTACAAAAATATATACGTGCAATAAATAATTAGCTTTATGTATATTTTATAAATATCAAATATCAACAATGGTCGTATTTTTTTATTTAAAACAATCGAAAATTCTTTGACGATAATGTCGTAAAAAAATCATATTAGAAGTCATTATAGTTGTCAATCAATTCTGCTTATTAAATCAATAATTATGTATTTTAAGCGGGCGAAGCCGTGGGCGAGCCGCTAGTGTTTCTATAACTTGCTTTTAAATTATTATTTTATTAATATAAATATTAGAGTACAGGTAATATTAAATTACCTATACTCTAATATTTATGTTAATACGACTGACTATAAGCGAAAAGGTTGTTGGTTCGATTCCAATTCGGGGAAACGAAGCTAAAAAAAATAACTGTTGATCTTTCAATTTTTGAATATCTTATCTATTCTTGATTTTAAAAGCGCGAAGTTTACCGAGAAAAAAAAACTTGTAAATACTTAAAATTTCTTTGACTAAAATGGACGAACTCACCTATGATGTAAAATTATACACATTCTAACAAAGATAAAAAAAAACATAAAAGAAACTTAATCTAATTAGATAACGCCGCCGTGTCGTGGTACACGACAAACACGACAGTTGTGGGTTCGATCCCCACTCGAGGGAATGAGGAACAATTAAATATTATTTAATTTATTTTCATTTGATTCATTGAACACTTTATTGAGTTCTGCCACACAACACGCAATGAATCGAAAATTTGGCGATGCGTGGCGAACGTAGTGTCTCGACACTAGGTTCACTCTGACTGCCTACCATGCTATGCGTGATACAACGTGAGCGCTTTTTTTAATCTAATTTAATTTGTATAATTTTTTTTACAGTCTCGAAGATGACAAAGTATATGCCAACGGTTACGCCAACATGGGAGCCAGTTTGGACAGCGTCGTTACCCAACAGCCCATTAATAACAATCATTTACCTCAACACGCTGTGATTGGGAGGGAAATAAACGAATTACCTTTACACGCTGATAAGCTATACGAAGTAAGTTTTAACAACATAATATGGAAAAAAAAATAACATAAAAACTAGGTCAAAGGATTTTTTATTTTTAAATAAAATAAGTTTAAGTAAAATAAAAAATCTTTAAAAAAAAACTATAGTTTTTTTATGGTTGACAAATTGAGCACTTACATGTAATCCGCCATTTTGTTGCGGTAGCCATTTTGGACTGACAACAATATTGATATATATGTTATATTATATATAATATTTAATTGTCATAAGAACTGAAGTCAATACAATCGGTCACTGGGAACACAAACAAAAGTCAAATAAAAGCTTGTAAAAACATACGATTTTAGAAAATATACGATTTTAGTATAATAGCACATAATCTGTAATCATGACGAATGTTAGTTTGATTATCATTTAGAGAATAGATTTTATAAAAAGTATTTCCATTTCTCCGCTTTTGTCGACGGCGTTAAGTTCCACCACTTAATACACAATGTCTCTATAAATTCAAAAACACAGGTCTAAGAACATTATTATATAAAATAATGTCGTACTCGTATATAATTTTTATATTAATTTATAAGTTTAGAACTAATACAAAAAACCAGTTAGCAATAATGAAGATAAAGCTAGTTGATAGATATTTTGAGGAAAACTTAGAAAAGAATTATTAAATTAGATTAGTTGAGGAAACTTGTTTAAATACGCGTTTGTCCAACACATTTATAGTAACGACGTATTCAATTTGGCTTATTTTATTTTGTATTTATTTTAATAACATGTTATGATTATTGGGAGTTTATTGGATTCTTGTTTGACACACGTGTTTTTTCATACAAAATACAATGATTTAGATACATATCGCTTATTTGGTGCAACAACGACGCAAATGCACCTTTTTTAAAGAGACTTAAATAGGTCAATGTACGGTATATGTATGTTATAATGTATATATGTTACGGAAACACTAAACACTAACATTATTTACAAACAAAAATACCGTACATACTATAAATGCGATCGTTGTGGTTTTCTTCCTCGTTCTGATAATAAGTCTCGTAAATTTCGTCTTTTCTTCGGCCTGGTGCATGAGTACCGGAGTGTTTTAACACTAGTTTACCCTCTTATCCTCCCCTCTGGTTATCCTGCTTAATGCGGGATACGGCACACTAACCTTGGTTGTAAAGGTCCACACTTTAAATAAAATGAAGTGTTGCTGCTTATAAATTTACAAAAAAAAAACATAATTATATGTAATAGGTAAAAAACATTATAATTAAAAGTTTTGAGACTATAAAATATTTAATTTTAACTTTAGCATATTGGTCAGAGCGCTTGGACAGTTTCGAGAAGGCGCGGGTTCAAATCCCGTTACATGCATTTTTTTACATGTTTTCTTAAAAGCATTTAATTTTTATTTTTTTTTTCAGGTTTTTTCTAAATCCCTGATATTTAGAGAAGATCACGAATTGAAGAAGGGCAGCATGAACTCTTTAGACGAATTAGAAACTAAATCAGAACCAGATTATCTATCAGACAAACCAAACAGAACTAAAGTTTACTTTGAAGATGAAGTCGATTCACCAGTTACAGACTTCGAAATAATGTTCAAAGACGAACTCACATACGACATATTTAAAATCGACGAAGAAGACACCAAGAGTGAAGATACTGAAGAAGGCTTAGTAATGAATGTTGCAGTTAAAAAGCAAGATGTTATAAAGCCCAGTACTGTTACTATTAAAAATGATCAAAAAATAACTAAACAACATCCGATTTACGAATACGACCCTATTTCAATAGTGACTTTACCATCCTCTCTTACTTTACCAAGAGTAGAGAGTGTTAAAGGCATTTTACGAACGAACAGTTCAAAGGCATTAGATAGAACGGATTCTAGTAGTAAATTATCACGACCTAACTTGAACAGAATGGATAGTTTGAAAAATATAGATCCGCTCAAAATAAACAAAGTGTTAGCTCGAGTGCCTCACAGAAGTGCGTCGTTTTTGAATATTCCCGCACATTTAACAGAGAAACCTCCTTTGACCAAATCTAAATCAACTGTGGGCGTCGCGTCAGATTACGAACTAAAATTAAGTTCTTTACCAGACACTCCTATAATAAAAAGTAATAATTTGCCCAAATTTTTCGTTGATAGTCCTTTAAATGAATATAAAGGAGATACTAGTTTACAAAGTATAAAGCAACAGGCGCTACTAAAAAATCAAAATGACTTTAGTATGCCCCGGTATTATGGGGCAGTTAAACCTGAACTGGCTGAAAGTAAGTCTATGCCGGACTTAAGGAATCCTAATTCGACGGGAAAAGTTAGCAAGCGCTTAGTCAAACTGAGAAGTCGGTTAAAGCCTTTGGTTATTAGAAAAAGTTCTGAGGAAAGACTATAAAGTTGTGATGACTTTAACTTTTTTAATATAAATTGACTAGTGACTAAAGAAATTGACTTTATTTATACGAAACGTTTAAATATCGAATATATTAAGAAATAGGAAAGCTGCTATTAAATTATATTATGTATTTAAAGTTTTTGACAAAAAAATTGTAAATGTTAAGTCAATATGTGACTTATTTATATTTTATTGGTTTAAAAGTGAAACTTGAACCGACATGACGCTTTGTGAATTGACTTTAGTAATCTATTATATTATAACTTCATAATTATATTATTAATATAACAATATTAAGAGAACAAATTATATCATTAATTATAATATTTAAAAAAAAACAGTATTTTTTGCTCAAAATATTAATGGTATAAAAACTAAATCTAGTCACAAATTTAAATTTAAATTCATTAAGAAAAGTTACTTATTACTTGTTAAAATAATAATAAATATTACTATAACTATTTACTATTACGGTAATCATAATTAAAATTAATAAAATATATTAATATAATATATATAAAAAATAATAAAAATTTGATAATAATATATTTTAATTTTATTACATTGACTTACTTATGAACTGTTAGGTATTTTGACTATAACAATGGCTGACATAACTATGTAAATTTTTTGTGATTGTTATACCTACATATATGTCAACTTTAAATTTTAATTTGAATCAAAAAGTAAAGACTTGACACTAGGTTCCCTTTACCTACTCTGCTTTATGCGGAATAGAGCGCGAAATCATATAAAAATTATAAATGAAATACATTTAATACATACATTTAGTGCCCACCTGTAATTAATGAATATATATTTAAAGTTACCTGTGCTTTAACCAGTGTTTATTTTATAAGTATTTGCTTCTATTGTGATAATATTGAATATTGATCTGTTTGATAGTGCTTAATGTAAGTTGTTGAAAAATATAATTAATAAAGAAATGTAAATTATAAATGGTTATTTTTATTTGACTGTCTTTATTTTAGCACATATCTGTTTATATATTACATCTATTTTTTTAAATATATTTTTTTAATGTAATTCACTTAAGAAGTTTAAGTATACAAGGTGGAAGCGTCAGCGCTCCATTTACGGGAACAGCAGATATGGAATATGGGTGGTTTCATTTAAAGTGGTGCTGACAAAAACACTGTATACGCAAATTATTTTTTTTTGTAGTTTATTTACTGCATGCTATAATTTATTATTTAAATGTATATTTTTAGTATTACAATGTAATTATAATGCCGTTTATTAACTGGCAAAATCAATTGCAGCGGCTTTTTAACTCTATAAAGGATTATTATTATAATTTTTTTGCCAAGCTTTAATATTCGAGCTGAAAGTCACCATCGTAATGTTTGTCTATTTAGTCTAGCGCCATAAAAATTGTTACTGCCAATCACTTGGTTTCCTTAAGTAAATTTTAAAATATTAATATTTGTTCTTCTGTGTTAAGAAAATCTAAATATAATTTCCGACAAAAAAAACCTGTATTTTATAATAATCTGTAAGTGTATTTTTTTTAGAAACTAATGCAGTATTTTAACTGGATCTCTTTTAAACATCCATTCTTCTATTGTATAACCCCCTTCGTGTGTTCTCCATACGTGATGAAGTGGCCCGCTCGAAACACCATAATCAAGGAACGGAACTGACATTTTTATACAACCATGATCTCAAAATTTAAATTATGAATATGACTTAAGATTTGTAAATAATTATTGAGTTTTAGAGATAAAAATGTATATAATTTGCTTTTTATGTCAAATACTATAAGAGTAAATCATTAACTATATGGAATATAATTAGGAGCCTATTGAATTAAATATTATAATTCAAAATTTAATTTCTTAATATGATATTATTACAATAATAAGGATAAATATAATAAAAGACGAATAAAAAAAGCGCACAATTTATTACAGAATCACTATCCCATACATTATTTTTTTATAATTTTTTGGTATATTTAAACAGTATACTCAAAACCAATTACAAACATAGAACCATTGGTTTCTTATTACGGAATAGTTAAAATTTTCTAAAAAAATTAAATTGCTATCGCTATTTACTATCGACTGTACTTTAATTTACTTAAATATTAAAAATATTTAAATAACTAAACACAGCAGCAAGCGATTACCACAACGTTTGCTTTGTAAGTAACTAAAAAAATCTTAATTTTACGACAAAATTAATTAGAACTTATCAACTTAGCCCACTGTTTAAATTCTACTTCTATTTTTTTTTATATTTTAATTTTAAATTACTTATAAAGCAAAAGATGCACGAATAAAAATTGACTAAATGGCTATATTCAAAATGGCTGATAGAATTGTTGGCCTTTACTTATTACTATTACTATATATTACCGCGGTAATCATTATGATTGTATTGGTACTTTATCGCAAATGAAAAATACAGTGCTAACTTCTATTACCAAAATGCAAATATGTTATTATTGTATAGTAAATGTAATTATTTATTAGAGAAACCGTGTTTGTGCGTAAATCAATATATAGGCCAATTTTAAATCGTTTTTTTTTTTCATATATTTCATTTACGATAATTTTCTTTTAGAGAATGTTTATATAGTGACATAATTATATTTAATTATTTTATAATTATAAACACTTAAATTGAAAATGTTCAAATAATTTTATTATTTATCGATAAAATATTACTATTGCAACGAAATTTTTTAATATTTAAAATAAAAACATTTAAAATTATCAATAACATATTGTAAATTAGATCTTATCTTATATTTTAGTATAATTTAGCTACAATATTATTTAAATTACGAATGAAGAGAAACTTTTTACAATTTACAATGATTTAGAATAATGCTACGCAATTCATTTTCGTGTATGCGAAAATTTATTTACATTCGCATAATTATACATATTTTATATTTAAAAAATAAATGATGAAAACTAACCATCTGTCTTAAAAACATAATTTTGGATAATTTAAATGAAATAAATATGTACATACTAGTAAATAATCATTTAAAGAAATATTTATTTGCACACGAAAGAACAATTAGCGTTTAACTAACATTAAATTTTAATAAACATTAATTAACATCTCGGAGCGCAAATTATCAAGATTTGATTATTTTGGCTCTTTCAGAAAAATATTGTTAACATTGATTATAATATAATAAGCTAATTTAATGAAAAAATTAAATTTAAATTGACAGATGGAATTATAAATTAGACATTACGCTATTAAATTTTAAAAGGCTTTATTACATTTATATTTATAATATATATTTATATTATACTTAGGTTTAAAGAAAGGCTAAGTCTAGCTTTCTAATACAGGGCACAGTATTGGAACTATTCACTATGTTATGAATACTACTCAGATATATGCGGACTAGAATTGGATTAAAATAAACTATTTTTATTACAACTGGCAAGGAACTGGAAATTTCAAATATGTTCAAGCTTAATATTTTATTTTATATATATATTTATTACAATATTTTTTCTAATGAATAAATTATTAAAGAAATAATATATTATATGCTTATTAAAGTTTCTTCAACCAACGGATTCATACATAATTCCGTTCCGTTAATAAAAATCATAGATAATTTCGATAATAAAAATTCTTTAGTTCGATTATATCTATTTTTAAACTGTTATTTTATTTTGTTTTAATGTCTGTTCCTTGCCAACTGTTAACTAAAAGTTATTAACAGGTAAATCTAAAAAAAGAATTCCTATTTATAAGGGTTATTTCGGCCTAATATTAAATTAAACTATTAAATTAAATTAATTTAAATTATTAAAGTACTAACAAAAACAATACTGTAACTACATTAAGCATACTAGGAATAATATCTATAACTAATTTGGTACTCACTTCGACTAAAATTTATCGAATAATTTGGAAACTGTTATATCTAGTAATTATTTAATAAATTATTAATACATTTCGAATTAATAAATGTAAATAAACATACGTAAAAGTATTTATTTATCAATATATTGTAGATTATATTAGCAGAACGATTTTATGTAATAATCACTTTCAAGGAGACGTTTCATTTTTTGTATAAATAATATAATGTTTCAGTGAATGCAAATATATATTATAAAAACAAACTAGTATATCTATAGTTATGCCCATTTTTTTCCACATATTTTAACACAAGAAATTATATTGTCAAATTCCATATTTTCAAAATAATTGACGTCTTAAATTTTGAAATGTCTCCTTTGTTATATAGTTTTTTAATTGCATAAATTTATTCAAACATTTTTTTAATTCCAAATTGAAAATTCATATCCAAAAATCTTATTGTCTAGTCACTTCACGATCTTCAAAATAGCAATCCAAGATCTTAATAAACTTTTATTAATTAAAATTAATAAATAAACAATAATAACAAAATATAAATATGAAATACGTCACGTCTATCAAGAAAAAATTGTTTACTTGTTTGGCTGTGTGTATATATAAGATCATATTTTTTTATGAAGATCAACTTTGTAATTTTTTTTTTTAAACAAATGAAGTATAATAATAATTTATCACTTTTTTTACTCGAATATGCAGTTTTGTAATTATAAATTTTTATAATTATAAAACTGCATATTCGATTGTATTTACAGTCTATTATTGTATTCTTATTATAATTCCATTTTAAATATACATTACAGAGGTAAAATTTTAATTGAAAATTTATATATTAAATATATTTAACAACAAAATATTAAATAGACGTGATAGTGACGTTTTAAAACATATTTTTTTAATAAATAATATAATAATAACTTATACATTACATTCAGGTAAGTTACATATCATTATTTTTCACTGTTGTGTTGACACAAATTGACACAAATAAAACGTGATAATGCAACAATATTATATTATATATATTATAAGGCCGTCCATGGTCAAAAAGAAATGGCCTAAGATTTTTGTTGGTTTATTTATGATAGGGATACAAGGGTGTGGCTGTACTACGACGGCTATGGGTTTGATCCCCATCGCTCGAGGTAATGAATTATTATTTATTAATATTTTCATTTTCTTGACACGAAGGCAAAAGCCCGTTGAGTTGCGCCACTTACTTAAGTGGCCGAACAGATTGCGTGTTCGCAATGCCTCAAATAATTACAATAATTCTGCGTTAGTGGGTAATGGAGTGTTTTAACGTTAGGTTCCCTCTGCTCTACCTTGCTGTGTGTGGGATACAGTGTGAAATTGAAAATATATATTTCTTTAAAAAAAATCTAAATATTTTTATTACAATTTCATTTTAAAATGATAAACTTCGACAGACAGACATCCGGTCCATGTTTTATTTTATCTATATTTATGTTTTCATTTTAAAAACAACCAAGAAGTCACTTAGGCCACATCTTCCACTGGGCAAATAAAATATTTAGCAACGTCCTCAAAACGGCGTACTAAAAAGAATAATTTCAAAACCAAAACAAAACAATTTTTCATAATTATCTCGGAACTATTTTGAATCTTTTCACTTTGATATTAGTTTTGTTGTTGCATAGTTTCAAAATGGCGCCGATTGCTAAGAACTCGGCGCTCGATACGTCTTTGCCGTCGACGGATACTATAAAATCTCCTTTTTGCAATTTCCCATCTATTTCCGCTGGTGATCCCGGGAGCTGGAACAGATAGAATTGTAGTTTAAAATAAGTAAAAACAGAAGTAACCTAGCTCGAGGCCGTCATAGGGCAGTCGATTCTATCTCCACTCGGGGAAACTAATTATTATTTATTCGTATTCAATTTTTTTCGCTCTGGTACAAGTCAAAAGCCCGGCGTTAGGTTCCCATTCACAACGTAGTGCCTCCAGAGCTCGGGGCAAAGTGGGGAACAGTTTTCTTAGCTTCACGCTGTATCCCGTATCCAAATAGTAGGATAGGTAGAACGAACGTAGTGTTAAAGCACACCGTACCCCACAGTTCATTCGCTCCACACTATCCACGAGGCATTTCTTTATGTTTTATGGAAAAGACGAGGCTAAAGACTACGCGTACAGGAGGAGCTACAGGTGGGTGGTCGGCTGCCAGCTGGAGGTAGACTAATATATAAAATAATTAACTAATACTTAAGCAATATTTAAACAATGTTTTAGTTTCACACACATAGCAAGGTAGGCAGATGCAGAGAGAATCTAGTTTTAAGACACTCCGTTCCCATTAAGACATTTCCGTTTCCCTCTCTTTGACAAATTCTGGAATTTATTAATTGATATTTACTTTAAGTCATAAAATGTATTACCAATTCTCCTAAATAAGCCCCAGTGCCTTCCAAAGGAGGAAGACAATTGAGGCCGAGAGGTCTCCCCGACTTCTTAGTAAGCTCTACTTCAACCTCGTCGTATTGTATCGGGTCCGGTCTGTACACTGTCATTTTCATCTGAAATTTCATCAAAATAAACATTTAAAACGTTGAATGTTAGAAAGAATAAATTATAATTACTTGTAAATGAAGATTTGGGTTTTCACAATGTATCCTACACGTAGCAGGGTAGGCATAAGGAACCTGGGAAACTAGTGTTAAAACACTCCGTCCCCCACTTTCAGCCGAATTTTTGGGTATTGATGGGCGGAACTCAAGTTCAAGGAGCTTTGTCTTGTTAACAGAACGAGGAAACAAAAATATAAAAAAAAACATTTCATCGAGTGGGATGAGACCCACAACCTGCCCTGCTTACAGTCACACCCTTATGCCACTGTGCACTGAAAATAATATATTGAGATAAATATTTTAAGAAAATGTTCCGGTGCCTCTTGTTAACCATACAAGAGCTCTGACCAAGAAGCCATACGTTCATATCCATAGAATGTTATATCAACTCTTTCCTTTTTGTGAAATAACATAATTAAAAATACATTAAGATAATTTTCAAGGAAAATACTAAAGTTTTATAAATAAAGTATTTACCACCATCAAGGCTAGATAGAACTAAATAACTTAAAGTAATTTTACCTTAGGCAACTTCAATTTAATAGATAGACAGATTCTCTCGTGACTCATGTCTTTGTTAATGGCGACTCCATTGCAGTCTCTTATTTGATCGCCGACTTTTAATCTGCCGTCTTTAGCGATCGCGCCATTTTTGTAAATCTCGAGAATTACAGCTGCTGGACCCTGAAAAAGAGAACAATAAAGAATAAATTAAAAAATTGTAAAAGTTTATACTAATATTATAAAGCTGATTTTGCTTGGTTGATTGCGCTAATCTTCCGACTTAATCGTTTTTTTTCGAGTAGTATAGTCTATTTATAGTGAAAATGGAGCTCAATTCTTAACTTTTTCTTGATTTCAAAGCGAAGAAATTGTTTATTAATATATAATAGTATGTTCCCGAGTGGGGACTCGTCCTCATGTCCTCAATCAGTCGCAGCCATGATGGCCTCGAGATGTATTTACATATTTTCTAATTAATTGAATACTTACGTTAATCAAAGTGTCACTGCCACCAAGCAGGGATACACCAAGCACTTCGTTATTAGTAGCTATTTCTATGACAGTGTCTTGATTTGACTTGATAGGAGCCGTCGCTGGGTCCGCTGGCGGTTCCGCTGAAATAACAATATACAGATTGATTTTGTCAATACCACTTTGAATAAAACCACAGTTTTAACTACTTTATACAAGCCAATAATACAATTTTTTTTTTCCCAAAAATAAAAAAGTATATTTTTTTCAAACAAAATAAATAATAAAATTTATAATTTAAAATTTGTCAAGAACGACGCACGCACACGTAAACCTATCAAAGGAACACCGCCGCATACGCCTCATTTCGAAATCGAGTCGTAGGTATTGAAGACAAAGTTCAAAGTTGATTAATCTTTAGTAGTATTTTTGTAGCAGTATGTGCGCCACACGAAATACAGGTATGGATAAACATCATGAAATGAAAAAAAAAAACCTACGTCTAAACTGTTGAGATATCTTGGTTAATTTCTTTAGGCATGGGCTTAAAATGTTTTACCCTATATGTTGTTCCCGTAAAAGGGGCGCTGACACTTCCACCCTGTATTATAAGATTATATAGAAACAATATCGATTTGTCAGTGTTATAATAAAAAAAGTGATTTTTGATCCTCATATTTTTTAGATTTACTCTCTTTCCCGCTTGGCGTGATAAGTGCAAACCTAGTGTTAACACGCTTCGTTCTTGACGTGAATATAATTAAGTAAAACACTTACGTTTCGGAGGAGGCTTAGGTGTAGCGGGTCCAGACGGATCCGTTTTGTTTCCTATAAAAAAACGTATAGAAATTAATATTATTAATATAAAAAAAAATATTCTTTATAAACTAAGACTTTTATTTTTTAAAAGTGTAACCAAAATATTATTAATATTGATTTAGATATCGGTTGAACAGTTAATCAAAAGCTATGAATATCGATTTTAAAAAATGTTAATTGTTTCATAAATTAACTAGGATACGTAGGGTACTTTTTTGATTAACGACTAGGATACTTTTCGTCTTATTTATCCTATACAATTATGTTCAGTTAAAACAATATGCATATACTATATTGTGTATTGATTTTTTATGTTTTATTTCATATTATATATTATACCTGACGCTCCAGACGCAGCTTCATCGTTCTTATCAGGATCTTTCATATTGGGACTACATACTGTAAGTACTACTACGCCATCAGTTTGCTTTAACTTTGCCGCCGCCTAGAAATAAAATTTTGTTAAATTAAAACAAAGTTTTTATGTATGGGGAAAGTAAATAGAATAACGATGAATATGTCTTGATTGAAATTTATACACTAAAACTTAGAAGTCTCACACCCACCAGATCAGAGGGCAAGATATAGTGATCTCATTTTATAAGATTTCAGGGCACGAGGCATTAGAGAAAATGTGGAGGTAAATGACACCTCAGTTTAGTCGTGACCATTTACTACTGTAAAGTATTCGAAACGTCAGATTTCCAAAAGTATACAAAGTTTGGTTTAAGAGTTCATTTAAAATGTGTAAAAAGAGCGAATATCAAAGATTTTGTTAAATAATAATATCGAACTTACGGCGTCATAACTGCAGCTAAGTAGGGAGTCTTTATTCACCGCCAAGATCATGTCTCCAATGTTTAAACCAGCCTGAAAGTTAATACAATTATTAAGACAACTTTTCCTTTTATTTTTTATAACCCTCAAAGATATTTAATTCAATGTATAGGAAGAGATTGAAGTGTTGAACTAATCTCTATCTTTTTCTGAATATACTTTTTAAATATTTGTTCATGTACAATTAGTGAGGCAATGAAATGTTTTGTAAAAATTGTTAATTTCAGGGCGAGAAAGTCTTTTTAAATAAAATCAAAATCAGCTTCACGCTATATCCTTCACAAAGCAGGGTAGATAGAGGGAATCTAAAGCAAGAAATGAAAATATGAACGTAAATAAATATTTCATTTCCCCGAGTGGGGATCGAAACGAGAACCACTCGATTTTACAGTCACACTTTGTACCCCTGCGCTACAACTGCCCTCAAGTCTTTTTATTTATATGATATTAAAATAATTTATTGTAAGTTGTGATTATCAGCTTAATTTCTTATATGACATTTTAAAAAATAAATTTTTTACCTGTTCTGCCGCACTGCCTTCCTGAAGATCCGACACGAAGATACCCCGACCAGCTTCTGTATGTCTGCCCTCTATTATCATTATACCTAAGCCGGACGGTCCCTGTAAAGGGGAAATTTAATTGTCAAAAAAATATAATAATTATTCTGAATAATAATTCTTATTGAAGTAGAGAAATAACGATTATTTCAAAATTAGTAAAAGTTAATAAAAACTAAGCCATGTGATGTTGTAGTTAGCTTGCAATACAACCTTGCAATAAGTAAGACAGACAGAGCACACCTAGTGTTAGGACACTCCATTTTTCGTTACGTAACTTCAGTCTATATTATTGAATGCAGTTTTGTCATCGACCCGAGAAAGTTATTTTAAAGGTCATCTCAAAATGTACATACATATAATATCTACATACGTATGCTCTTAACTGCATATAATAATAATACATAGTATTCAAAGCTCCCGCAAAGTGACACTGCATCCCTAATTGGCACTTACTTCCCAATACAAAAACTAAGAGGTCGGTTTCATTGTGTCAACGTTTTCAATTTGAAATTTAAGTATTATTTTATTATAATTTTCCTAGATAGATTTTCCTTTTATTATTTCAAAATAAATAATATGCAAAAGATAACGTTTTCCTTATTAGTTTCAAATATTAGCAAACTGAACGTGTGTTTGGTTG
Organism: Heliconius erato demophoon; assembly: GCA_018249695.1. Classification (NCBI taxonomy): domain Eukaryota; kingdom Metazoa; phylum Arthropoda; class Insecta; order Lepidoptera; family Nymphalidae; genus Heliconius; species Heliconius erato. The sequence continues at coordinate 36,334 of DWQW01001028.1, forward strand.
TATTAAGCGTATATTGTATGTTTAATTTATCTTCGAGCTTATGGGTTAGTAAGATGTAAATAATTTATCATTTCTTTCTTATATTTTGATTTGTTAAACCTAAGTAATCGTAAAAATAGAAACTATTAAAAAACTAAAGTAGTCATTTTATAATTTTATAATAGTATTTGTTTAATTTATATTATACTTATTAGGAGTGAATTCTAAAAAAACCACGAAACATGTGTTCAATAAAATATTTTTAACAGTCTGAATTTAAATTTTTATAAAAATCGGTGGCAATTTAAAGATTTTCCCATATAAACTTTCAATCCCTTATTTGAACCCTTAGGGGGTGAATTCTTAAAAACCATGAAACACGTGTTCAATGAAATATTTTTAAGAGTCTAAATTTCAAATTTTATAAAAATCGGTACAGATTAAAAAAATTTTCCATACAAACTTTCAACCCCTATTTCATCCCTTTAGGGTTAAAATTTTTCAAATTCCTTTCTTAGTGGATGTCCAGAATATGAAAATAAACATCTGCCCAAATTTCACGTTTCTACCATCAGCGGTTACGGCTCTGCGTGCGTCTTACCTCAGTCAGTCAGCACAAGTCCTTTTATATATATAGATTACCTAGGATCAGTATAACTTAAATGTTGTTTTGTTTATTGAATTATAAAAGTAACTGAGAGAACTATGACTGTACAATTTGGTAATTATATTATTTTTTTATAATATGGCATGCTATTTAATCAGCTCCAAGCTGTATCCCGCACACAGCAGGGTAGGCAGAGGGAACCTAGTGTTAAGACACTCGGTTCCCCACTTTCTGCCGAAATCTGGAGGCTTTGCGTGTTGAGTGGCAGAACTCAACGCCGCGCTTAACCTCGACACCAGAGCGAAGAAATGGAAATATGAATTTAAGTAAATATTTCATCTCCTCGAGTGGGGATCGACCCCACAACCAGTCGGTTTTACAGTGACACTTCGTGGCGCAGCTATATCCACTTTGAAAGCGATAGTGCATTTATTTAGTCTTTTACGTTTTATAAACATTTTAACGTTTTATTTTGTATTTCTTTTTTTTTGTCAGTGGTTCTAATAAATAAATAAATAATTAGCAATAACGTCTTAATAAACCATATAAAAGAAGTATATATAACAAAAAACGCAAGTCAGATTTGAATCCACTACTCTTACCGTCAATCAAACACTAATACTGCTGCAACTTGATATTCTTTTAGAGGTAAATGTGGCGAAATAAGACAGTTTCTACACACTCAATAAATTTACAACTTTTGGTGGGAACATGAAAAAAAAACCTATTTTCTGATTTCGAATTTAGACTAAATACAATTTAATAAACTATTAAAAATCCATATAAAAATAATATAAGCCTTTATAAGACATACCTTTTTCACAGTGATATCCCGTACACCTTTGTAGCCAGCGAAGCGGTCGTCCGCCTGCAAGTAACAACGTAAATAGTTTTAATTAGATCAAATATAAAGTAGCAACTGCGTTAAATATAGAATCTTGCTCATTAACTTTAGTTAACTGATCTGCGAAATTTAATGACAGGAAGTGCTATTCTAAATATATAAAAGTATGCCATATTGACGTGGGTTCTATTAATTGAAGTGTTTTTTTTTTTAATTTATGTTTTATTATATAATTTTTAAGAATATAGCAATAAAAAAAATATTTAAAAAATATATACATGGAAAGAATTGAATTCGCTGCTTTTAACGTAACAGGCACAAAAGTTTTATAAAATATGCAATCAGATAGATATTTTTTTAAAAGTAAAGATTATTAGCCAAAATATAATTAAAAAACCCGATAAATATTTTTTAAAGTAAATCATAAAATCTTACGTTCGAATGTTTATATATTTTCTACAATTAGAATAAAAATATACTTAAATAATATATAATACTATATGTAAGTACAAAGTTAAAAGTAGTACTTTATTCAAGGTATATTAATATTTAAAGTAAAAACTTTGTACTCTATTTTACGAAAATTACACAGACGGGGGAGCATGAAATTTGGCACAGTTATAGTTTACGTACGTAAACTTCTCTATACAAGGAGTATAGAAATGCATTATTTTTTAAATATTACAAGTATTTATAGAGTACATATTATATATTTTTATAATTTTTAAGTGTTGCTTTCATGTGGAAAAATTAAAATAAAAAAAAATAAAAAAAAATTAGCTTCACGCTGTATCCCGCACACAGCAGGGTAGGCAGAGGGAACCTAGTGTTAAGACACTCCGTTCCCCACTTTCTGCCGAATTCTGGAGGCATTGCGTGTTGAGTGGCAGAAC
>DWQW01001029.1:0-38648 GCA_018249695.1 Heliconius erato demophoon
CGCGTGGCGCTGCCGTGCCGGCCCGGCGCGCGCGCGCGCGACCTGTGCCGCGCGCTCGCGCACGCCGCCGCCATCACCAACCCGCAGGACTACGCGCTCTTCGCGCTGCACGGCGGACAGGGTGAGGGACCCGCTTTGTTAACAAAGCGGCACGAAGTGTGACTGTAAAACCGACTGGTTGTGGATTCGATCCTCACTCGAGGAGGTGAAATATTTACTTTAATTTATATTTCCATTTCTTTGCTCTGGTGTCGAGGCTAAGCACGGCGTTGAGTTCGGCCACTCAACACCCAATGCCTCCAGAATTTGACAGAAAGTGGACAACGGAGTGTCTTAACACTAGGTTCCCTCTGCCTACCCTGCTGTGTGCGGGATACAGCGTGAAGCTGATTGGTAATAAGACAAAACTTGGTGTAGTGAAGAACAGAGTGTCTTTACACTAGATTCTTTCTGCCTGCTCTACTATATGCGGAATACAGCGTGAAACTAAAAATCCAAGATATTCTGAAATTTAAATACCTTTAGAGATATAAGTGTTTGCAGTCAGTCTGAGGCCATATCTTTAGATATGTAAATAGAGTATTAAATTTAAATTATGTTTATTTAAAATTTTAAATAGTTTATACAGGGTGGAAGTGTAAGCACCACTTAAAATGAAACCACAGTTTTAACTACTCTATAAAAGCCTAATATAAATCAGAAAAAAATAAATTCCCAAAAATTAAAAAGTTATTTTTTCAAAAAAATTAAATAATAAAATTGTCATTTTTAAATAAAACGCCATTTGTAAGGATAACGCACGCACACATAAACCTATCAAAGAAACACCGCCGCACACGCCTCATTCCGAAATCGAGTCGTAGGTATTGGCGATAAAGTTCAAAGTTGTTTAACCTTTAGTAGTATTTTTGTAGTAGTAAGTGTTTACGTTATTGGGATCTATACGTAATCGCGTCACACGAAATACAGGTATGGATAAAAATCGTGAAATGAAAAAAAAATCCTACGTCCAAACTGTTGAGGCATCTTGATTAATTTCTTTAGATATAGGTTTGAAATATTTTACCCTATATGCTGTTTCCGTAAAAGGAGCGCTGCTTCTTCCACCCTGTATAACACTGACTACTGATTTTAAAAATAATTATGCTTTCTAATTAATTTGGAAAACAAAAACTATTTTTGTTTATTACAGAAACAATGTTAAACGAAAACGATTGTCCCCAAGAAGTAATGTCAGAGAAGAGTGGACAGAATTTCATACTGGCCTACAAGAGGATAGATGCCAAAATCGCTTGGCCGCAACAAGCTTTACTGTCCTACCCCTAATGGACGTGTCGAGTAATCTCAATATTTAACCGAAAGGATGAAACCAGTAATATTTCTACGAAACATAGGTTGTCAACTGCTCATTAAAAACATCTTATCTCAGAAAATATATTTTTGTCATCTTAAAGTGATATTTTCTATAATATAACCCCGATAATAATCTACATAATATAGTTAAGTATCGCGCAGTATTTTTAAAGCCTTGCTATTGCTTCATACTTGCGTACTAAAATGTCTTTTCACGTAGCTTTTTTACCCCGATAGTGTAGTTTTTTATAATATCGACTGATAAATCCGATTCTTTTAGATGTTTTGTACATTTCCATAGAGTACGTGTAATTGATTTTTGCGTGTTTTAAGTTTAATTCGATAATATGATATAAGTTTAACCGAAAGCTGCCTTCAAAAGTCGGCTCTGTATTCGGGTGTATGTATGTATATGTTCCTAAATTACAATGTACCCTGAATGAACTCACCAAAACGTTGTTTTTAGTTTTAAATTTTAGTACATATATCTAAAAGTTTTTCTAGTTCTAAATTTCATTGGATTATGTATTCTTAATTCTTATATAAACGCTAACTTGTTTATTGAACTGTGATGTAATTTGTATTAGTAATGTAAGACTTGTATTAATTTTGTATATTCGTAGAGGATTTTCTTAATATAATTTATTTATATCTAGTTTAAGATGTACGTCTCAGTGTTAATGGATTGATGAATAAATTTTGGCGGTTCTCAATTGGCCTATTGGTTATGAACTATTGGGTATTTTACTATAATATCGGCTTTCGCGTTTTATAAAATCGATATTTTAATCTATTTCAAAATTGTTACTATCAAAAAAAGTCTTGATAAGAACGCTTCACCTAGCTAAAGGTAACAGCTAATATTTATTCATCATTAAAGAAACATATTAAAATATGGCGGCATTTTGGAGATTCGATTTTTAAAAAGAAATGATAGAAATACAATCTGTCATAGTTTGATTAATTATCGATAATACAATTGACTATGAAAGTGATTGTAGCACAAATTAGCACTTTTATCTGATTCTGATCCTTTTTAATAATTATTGTTACTACTGTTAATCGATTTAGCTTCGTAATTAAATAATTCGTAATTTATATTTCCCACCAATAGCATAGCGTTACAGCCTCACTCAGAGAGTTCAATTAAAATTTAACTGAAATTAGCAATAATTTAATATTAGTTAGACATTATTTGACATCTCTGAATGTGGTTTTTAATCTTTTCTTCATAAATATTATAATATTTTAAGAAGCGTGCATAATGAATAGGATTATATTGCAATATTTAAACTTATTTAATAATTGTTATAAGGCTATTTACGTACAATAACCACGTTACGAATAGATTTCTATACGGTAATTAAATATACAGTAAGTTCGTAATTACGTTACCAAGTGATTTGTTCATATCTATATTTATTTGCATGAAGTAAATATTTAATAGATCTCTAAGCTTTTTACTATTCTATAGGTAGCAATGACAGAGGTTTGTCTATCATTTCGTTAACAAATGATTTAAAATGCTCGAAAACACCTAAACGATAAAATGCGCCATATTAGAATATGTTTAAGTGCATACAGTATTACTACGAATTATTCTGTAAGATGAATAATAATTATACGAAATTATAAAAATACAGTTGAATTGATAACCTCCTTCTTTCTAAAGTCGGTTAAAAAGGTGAACTAAGTCTTTTTGAGTTGTCTTTCTCTATATGTCTTCTTAGGCTCTCGTGGCCAATGGCGGCCGCGTCTGACTAGATATGATGGTCAGGGGTTCGATTCATTGCACGAGGAGATGAAATATTTTAATTTCCACATATATCATGACAGAGGGGGACGTTCAGTTCCATCTTTGAACACCCAATTCCGGGCGGAAAGGGATGACTAAGTGACTTGACACTTGATTCTACATGGGATATAGCGCGAAACAAAACATCCATTTGCAAATTAATTTATTAAATAAATTAACAAAATCTTTTTATAATAAGAATAACCTTATTTTATTCTACTAATTTTTCTAGATCTATACTTTTTTTTATAACTTATTGAAATAATGTTTCATTGATTGTTTTTTTTTTACTTTGAATTCGTAATAATACTGAATGTTTAAGTACAGTTTTGTATTTATTGCAGTCTCGTATTTTAAAGTTAGCTAACACGTATATTGTGTTTTGATAACAATTTCAGTCATTTGTGAAAATAAAATGAATTTTTACCAAACAAAATTTGAAGTTTTTTTTCTGTGTTCAACAGTATACCCTACAATGGAATGCTTATGGGGCGCAATGGTCGTGATTTCACATATATAAATTACATTATAGTAAAGTATTTTTTTAAACAACTATAGACGAATGCACCTTAAGCTTACTGAATTAAATAAAAAATAATAATCTTAATCAGCTTCACGCTGTATCATGCACATAACAGGGTAGGCAGAGGGAACCTAGTGATGAGACACTCCGTTCCCCATTAAAAATATTCTTATAATTAGCACAAACAAAAAACAAAAATATCAATGTCAAAATTAAGTAATTATTATTTGTTAAAAATCGATGAAGTTATTAACATTTATACTTATTTAGAAAACGTATAAAAATTTAAACGTAGCGGGACTCGAACCCGCGCTTCCTGGAAACAGACCAGGCGCTCTGACCACTAAGCCATATGTTATTAGTATTTGTTGTAATGGGCAATCGCAGAGCAATTACCTTGACTTGAGTTAACACTAAATTAGATCAATAATCTTGCCAAAACCATCGCGTCTTTAGAAACCATTATTAATATTGAGGTAGTCATAGCTACAAAATTTGTGGAACACAAGGTTAGAACACTGATATAAAAATAAACTTTACATAATACAATAAGTTAATAGTAATTTTGTTTTACACTCTACAATCAATCTATACACGTGAAAATAAATATTCAAGCAGAGCCAATTAAAAAGTATCTAAATAGCTATGGAAAACATGCAAGCCTCATATCCAAAAAAACTACCCCTTACGTACTGGGATCCAGTACGAATAAATTACCCTGTGAAAAAAATCCCTGGAACTGAAATATCTAGTGAAAATATTGGTCGAATATGGAGACCACCGCCTGAAGTGTTAAAGGAAAATGTAAGTTATATATATATATATATATATATATATATGACTACCTCAATATTAATAATGGTTTCCCTGAGTGGGAATCGAACTCTACGGTGTATGTAACAGGGTAGGCAGAGGGAGTGCTAGGACACAGGATTTCTTCTTTATTTCCTAATAGGAATGAATTATTATTTATTAACATTTTTATTACTTCTTTCTGGTGTCAAGATAAAAGCGCGGCGTTGAGTTCTGACACTCAACACGAAATATTGCGAAAATGCGGCGGCAATTGGGAAACGGAGTGTCTTAACACTAGATTCCCTCTGCCTTTGCTATATTGAGGATACAATTCGAGATAAAAGAACATTTACAATAACCCCATACACGCATATGGGAGATACGGTGTTACTATTTGTTTTTAATTGTTATAAAACAATTGTACATTTAATCAAGGTACTTTTAAAATACACCTTATGTTGTTATTTAAAAGAAATACATATTGAGACCAGTCGTGGCGCAGTTGCACAGTTATGACTGTAAAAAAGACTGGTTGTGGGTTCAGCCCCCACTCGAGGATATAAAATATTTACTTACATTTATATCTTCATTTCTTCGCTCTGGTGTCGAAGCAAAGCGCGGCGTTGGGTTCCGCCACTCAATACGCAATGCCTCCAGAACTCGAAGGAGAATTGTGAACGGTGTGACTTAACACTAGGTTCCCTCTGCCTACCCTGTTATGTGCGGAATACAGCGTGAAGCGATTTAATTTATTTATTAATTTAAATACAAACAAATCAATGAAAAAAATATATAAATATGAATTTATGAAAATATTATTTTTATTATAGAAAAAGCAATATGCTGAAGAAAAACAGTACAGCAGAGATTTTAATATAGCTAATGGACTATCACGATCACAAACAACACTGGACTACAGATACAAAATACCTGAAACATTTCGTTTCAATAAGCATAGCTCTTGCAATGACAACACATACATTTACCCATTGAGTAAAAAGGTGGGTAATGTATTTATATAGTACACAAAAAAAAACAACATAATACTTTCAGACTTTTTTATGAACAAAAACAACGTCTCCCTACAGAGATGCTAACAACATAAATAAGTTGTAACAAGCGTATAAAAATTTCGACGTAGCTTGACGAGAACGCATGGCTTAGTGGTCAGAACGCCTGGTCGGTTTCCAGGAGGCGCGGGTTCGAGTCCCGCTGCGTTCAAATTTTTATACGTTTTCTAAATAAGTAAAAGAAAGTAGGTTCTGACTGGTTACGAGAGCTAAAAAAATGTAGCTTTATTTATCTATATCAAATCGTAATAAATTGTATCAAATTTAGTTAAGCAATATTTACTTAACGTCTTTATTATACTCATATGATATAAAATAGGATTTTAAGATATATTAATCTTGAAGAAATAATATAGATTTCAGATAGAACTCCAGCGTACTCTGCACACGGGACCACCGAGATGAAAAGCGCGTTTACAGAACCTGTTTTATACTCTAGACTAATCTCTGATAAAGACCAGTTCAAGCATCCCGCTTCCTTGCCCTTATATCCCGTAAGTTTCTTATTATTTATTATTATATAAAAACTTTAATAATATAATAATATATTTCTTACTTAAGTTAGGGAATAGAACAGCCATAGATGTATCTATGGTAAAGCGGATAAAATATATATATTTTTTATATTTATCACTAAAATATATATATTAAATGAATTTAGCCAGAAATAGAACCTCTGTATAACGAAATAGAACCATTATACACTACGCATGAGGGATTTGAAAAGCATTTGGATCCATATCTAACAACAAATAGATCACACCATCGGCCATTCACCAGCGATCAGTTAAGTCGTCCGACGAATACGAAGGATGTTCTTACATATTACACGTACTCGGACACGCCTTGGGTAAGATTTGGTACTATATTAATTTTTAATATTTTATTCAAAATTTAACTTGATATATACATAAGTGGTAAAACATGAGGTCAGGCCATTAAGGCCTGTCGTAGCGAAGCACAAGCATGTGACTGTAAACGAAACGAAAGTGTGGGTTCGATTCCCATTCGAATAAATTAAATATTTTCACATTTTCGCTCTGGTGTCGAGGCAAAAGCGCGATCTTGAACTCCGCCTTTCAACATACAATGCTTCCAGAATTCGAAGGAATTTGGAGTCGGAGTGTCTTAACACTAGGCTCCCTCTGCCTACCCTGCTACATGCGGGATACAACTTTAAGCGTATACTGTATAGTGATAAAACATAATAATGACATTATACGCATAATATTATATTGAGTAGTGATATGAGAACTTCTACGACTTTTATTATGTTTTTTTTTATAATATCAATCTTTTTTTTTACTTATACATATTAAAAAAAATATATACATAATACTGCATAGGTACGATCTCCCAAACCAAATATCGACGAGTGGCAACTACCTTTGAGCAAGAATAAATCTATGTATGATAGAGAAAAATTTAAGAGTGAATTTCGCGAAATAAGAACACATAATAAGTTGAGCTGGGTACCCAGGCAAGTCATTATCTATATCTACATACTTTACAACATATCAACAATCAAAAATCAACAATCAACAATCATTATCAACATATTACGTGTATACGTGAAACAAAAACTTTGGACCCCATTCTACGAGAACTGCACGGACTCTGAACGTTAATATTTTCTTATTAAGTACATTAAATCAATAAATAGTACATTACACACACTACCATGCATAATTACTAGCATATTTATTTACACTTTTATATGTATAAAGCGGCACATTGCTATGGCAACACCAACGCCTAATATAATAACCGTCAAATGGTTCTCTAGTTTTTATAAAAAAATAAAGTAATTAATTTTCACTAGACATTAATTACCGGTCACCCACTATCGATCAATCAATAATTGCAGATAGATCAATATATTACAGTTTTTCTCATAATATGATATTCTTTGTTTCACTATAAAAATAATAAAAACAAATCTAAACTATTAAAATAATATAATTATATTTTTTTTTTATTTAATTATTTATTTTAAAACATATTAGCAAAGTTATACAAGTTTACAATTATAATTTGAAAGTTTATTACTTTATAAAGCATTTATAAACAATCTTTTGTCCAAATGAGAAAAATATTATGGATATATCTTTAGTCAATGGTTATTTATTAAATTTGTTTTAGAGCTCTACTCACAGAAGCTAGAGACAAATATGATCCACCATCATCGCGTCCAGAGTCCCAAATTTATAACAACGAGGAGAAAATCAAATCTTACTATCAAAAGATGACAGCAAAATTACAAACTAATATACCGCAACAGGATGCATCTGTAAAGGTTTCTTTTAACACAGAAAATTCTCAGTTTGGTTCAAGAAAGCCGATATGCTCTGTGATGGACCAGTTTAGTAAAAAGATTAAGAGAATAAGAAATAAAGACTAGATAAAATAAGTAATGCGAATATGTGAAATTTTATTTTTTTCTAATAAATTTATAGCTAAGAAAAAATAAATTAAAAATTTTATATAAATTTATCGGTCAACAACTTTAAATAACACAATTTTTTAGTTTTTTTTTTTATTTAATATTAAAATAAAACGTTATGACAAAGGAAATTATGCTATGTCCTACAAAACTGTTTAATCAGTTTGTCTGTAGTATCGGTCGAGTTTCTTTATATTAAGAATAATTATATAAATAATTCTAAATTATCAAGTTTTCATATACTCTGTGTTGATAGAAAATATATAATAGAAATTATTTTTAAATTAACTGTTGAAAATATTTTGAAACAATTGATAGAATTTAAAATTGGTTCCCGACGTATGTCCTCAGGCAAACTATTAGGTATGTAAAATATGCGTTTCTTCAGGGTGTTTAATAAGTAAGTAAACTATTTTTATTCGTCTGTGTAACATTTATTCGCTTTCGTCTACATTTAATTTAACATTAAATATATAGATACGAACGATTTTATTCAGTGTGATTTAAAATAAAATTAAAAAAAATATATAATTTCAGAAGATTTTCAATTTGATTTATCCCGCCAGTTAACACAGAACAACCATTTTCAAAAACAAATTAAAAGCTATATTTTAGTTAACAAAAATAAATGACTAGATTTGCTAATTAATTCATAGAAAATATTTTAAATTGCTAAAATTAAAAAAAAATGTTTATTCAGTTCTTTAACTATGGAGTTTCGAAAATAAAATTACAGCATATATAAATGCAATATTTAAATACTAATAATAATCTGTGCGACATAAATGACGTTTACAATATAAACAAACAATGCGATCAAAAATTAAATGGAAATAGTCTATTTTTTAATAGTATTATTCATTATAACGTATATAATTTACTTACTTCAACCGTACTGGATGGTCATCATTGGCTTTGCGTTTGTATACGCATTGTACAGCCAAATTATGATGATTTTCTAATTGTATATAGAAAGGCATTAAAATCGAAGGGGTAAGTCTATTTCTATATAAAATAAAAAAATTAAATATTTAATAAATATTTCATTTGCTCGAGAAGGGATCGAACCCACAACCAGTCGGTTTTACAGTCACACTTTGTGCCACTGCGCCACGACTGGCCTCAATTTGTTTTTAAATAATTAATCAATAATCAGCTTCACGGTGTATCCTGCACACAGCAGTGTAAGGAAACCTAATGTTAGGGCACTCCGTTCTGCGCCACGACGTCCTCTTTTCTATATTATTATTAAACAATAAAATATTCGTTGGTGGAATTAGAAAAAAGGTAATTTATTTGTTATAAAATATCGATGTATATCTAAATATGATATTCTACCATCACTACTGTGAGTTTAATATGATATACTTATAATATATAGGTACCACAATTTGGCGCTATCAAAAATCAGTTAGTTTGTCACAACACAAGTGCCTATATACTAGGTGATAAATTTTTTGTTTGCACTATTTATTAAGTAGGAAATCAAGGTAATGCTGTTGTTACTCCATCTTGCTTGGTACTATATTAAAATAGCTTCACGCTGTATTGCGCACACAGCAGGATAGGCAGAGGGCCTAATGTTAAGACACTCCTTTCCCCACTTTCTGCCGAATTCTGGAGGCATTGCGTGTTCAGTGGCAGCCTGTTTTTCAGTCACACTTCGTGCCTCTGGTCTGGTCTGGTCTTCGTGCGTCAGGAGCTATATAACTTGTTGTAATTATTAAAAATATTTATTTTTGGTGACACATGATAACTTTACAGTGCTCATTACTAACATGTTTATGATTACTTATTTAGAAAACGTATAAAAATTTGAACGTAGCGGGACTTGAACCCGCGCCTAATGGAAATTTCGAATTCGAATCGAATCGAATTTTTTTTACGCTTGTTACAACTTATTTAGGTTGTTAGCATAAAGTTAGCACTAAGTATTAACAAGCGTACAAAAATTTCCACGTAGCTTGATGAGAATGTATGGCTTAGTGGTCAGAGCGCCTGGTCTGTTTCTAGTAGGTGCGGGTTCGAGTCCCGCTACGTTCAAATTTTAATACGTTTTCTAAATAAGATTTTTTCTTTCCTAAGCGTGGAATAACATTTTGAAAAAATGTTTATGATTGATTTAGGAGATATTTTTTGCTTTAAATTGTTTTTTTAGCTTCATTTTTTTGTAGGCATAGGTAACCTGGGAACCTAATTGCTAAGACACTCCGCTCCCAATAAGACACTTTCGTTCCCCCACTTTCCGTCGAACTGTCGAGGCATTGCGTGATGGGTGGCGGAACTCAACGCTGTGCCTCGTTATCAGAACGATGAAATAAAAATACATAATAAATATTTTACTTAAGTGGGGATCGAACCCACAACCAGTCGGTTTTACAGTCACACCTTGTGCCCCTGCGCCACGACTGGCCTCGAACATTTATTTTTACTATAAATACTTTTTAGTACATGTATGTATAGAAACAAACAATCGAAACTACGTACCGAGCGCACGCAACAACAGTTGCTATTACAGAATTACACACGTGTGTACATATAGAGTGTAAAATAAATAAAATATAAATGATTTTAACAATATATATAATTTTTTTCTCATAAATGTAGAGTAAAGTAAATTTTTCTTATTAATGTAGACTAACGTGCTGGCAATATGTTTTTGAAATTGCATTTTTTATTATTATTAGTAATAGTTCATAAGTTCAGTTGTACTGTGCAACAAAAGGTAAGGTATTTATTTATTATATTTAATCATTATATTTAATCATTATATAGTATATTTAAATCTGATGTTTAAGGTAAAAACCATAAGTTTTTTTTATTTGTGAACTGCATTTGATCTTTTCACTTATTTATATGATAAATTTATTAATTATTTAAAAAGAAAAATAAAAAAAAAAATAATAATAGTACATTCAAATAGACATACCTAGTCTAATTTAGTAACTTTTTTATTATTAATAGTCTCCAATAATCGTTTTAAAAATGTCGAGCATCATTATGCGCTCAGTTACTTCGAGTAATAGGCATGACAAAGCCACTAGTGTGAAAATAAGTCCGTGAAATATTTCAATTATCTGTGAAGGTTTGAAATTTTACATATTTCATGAATGTGACCAGCCAAGGTGCACTTGAGGTGAACCTGCTGCCCGCTCTGGTATCTACTTATTAATTATTATGCTGGATTTGTCATGCTGATTCATGTATATGTTATAGAATTTTATTTTGAGATAATTTGTCACTCGAATATCGACGTAAGTAGACGTCAAGCTTGGAGAAATTAGAATATTGCTTGAAATATTAAATAACTATTGCAAGATGAAAATGTCATTTGTAAATCAATGTGAAAAATTGATTTGTTCAATACAAACGTATAAAATTATTTAAGATTTGAACGCGCGTCTCTTGGAGACCGTACAAGCGCTCAGACCACTATGCCATACATTCTTACCAAGCAACGTCGTTGTAGTTCCTAAGCGTGGAAAAATACTTAAAAAAAATATTTAAAAAAAAAACTTGTTATTTTTTGATGTTGTTATTTTTTTTTTGCTTTCAAGTTTTTCAAACACAATAAACTGATTGTCTTTCAAATTGTCATAAGATTATACGAAATGTGTAAAACAAAAAAAAAATACTATATATTTAACTCGTTTAGCATAAGAGCTAATGTGTACTAATACATATTTAATAAAATCAACTTCAATGTCGAAATTAGTGGGTTAGTCCCGCAGACGAGGTCGATATGCGTATGTAGTCGTAGTCGTTTAGAAAAGTGGAGCAGTAAAAGTTGTCCTGAGGCTTATTTAATATAACAATATTGTATACTAGAGGGCGCGCGCGGCTTCGCCCGCTTATTAGGAGTGAAACCACGAAACACGTGTTCAATAAAATATTTTTAACAGTCTGAATTTAAATTTTTATAAAAATCGGTGGCAATTTAAAGATTTTTCCATATAAACTTTCAACCCCTTATGGGAACTCTTAGGGGGTAATTCTTAAAAATCATGAAACACGTGTTCAATGAAATATTTTTAAGAGTCTGAATTTCAAATTTTATAAAAATCGGTACAGATTAAATTTTTTTTCCATACAAACTTTCAACCCCTATTTCATCCCTTTAGGGTTAAAATTTTTCAGATTCCCTTCTTAGTGGATGTCCAGAATATGAAAAGAAACATCTGCCCAAATTTCACGTTTCTACGCACAGCGGTTACGGCTCTGCGTGCGTCTTACCTCAGTCAGTCAGCACAAGTCCTTTTATATATATAGATATTACATAATCAGGATTTAAAAGAATGTTAAGCTGGTGCTCCACTTGAAATATTCGAATTCGAAGATAAAAATGGCTTTTTCGTTTTCGTTTTATCGCTTTCTTTAAATTATCATTAGCATTGGTTGTTGTTTCATAGAAAAAAAGGTATTGCACCTTTTTTTAAAGTTGATAAAATTTTTAACAAAATTTAAATATATCTTATATTAAAAAATTACATTGCAATGTTTTTTTAGTTATTACTCACCGTTTACTACGAGAGCCAATGTCCCGACAGTAAGGATTTTATATTGAAGCAGCTCCAACCAGCTCTACATCTGCTCCATCAATACTTGACATTAAAACTAGTGCCTTTTGGTAAATCTAAAGTAAGATAAATTTGTTTTTTTTTTAATATTTTCTATTGGATATATATTTTTAAAACTATCAATATATATACCGAAAGATAAAAAGATTCATCAAAGAGATTGATAAAATAAGCTATTTATTGTTACATTTTTTTATCTTTATTAATATTGATATATAGGCCTATAAATATAAGTGATGTTCTACAACACATGTCGTATAAAAATTATACGACACCAACAGCTGAGAAATTTTGTTAATTCGAATTATTGAGACCGTCGTGACGCAGGGGCACAAATGTGTAACGGTTGTGGGTTCGACTCGAGGGAATTAATTATTTATTAATATTTTAAAAAAGCCCTGCGTTGAGTTCCACTACTCAACAATCAATGCCTCGAAAACGGCAGAGAGGGGAAAGGAGTGTCTTAACACTAGGTTGTCTCTTCCTACTGTGTTATATACGGGATACAGCGTGAAGCTGATTTATTTTTTTAAATAAGAATGTTGTATCAGTGAAGTTGTAATTGCAATTTGAAAAATTTTTCAGAGTATTAACTACGGAGACGATGGCTTCGAGTGTCAACACGGTTCGGCTGAATGCATGGGCAATATGGTGCAAGACTGCAGCTTGCATTATCTAAAGGCACAGAGTGACAAAAAGAAGTTGGCTTATGTCGCCTGCGAGATGGAGATCGAGGCTGGTGCTAACGGACAATTCGATGTAATTTTTTAAATATTCATATATAGTAGGCCAGTCGTGGCGCAGCGGCACGAAGTGTGACTGTAAAACCGACTGGTTGTGGGTTCGATCCCCACGCGATGAGATGAAATATTTACTTAAATTTATATTTCCATTTCTTCGCTCTGGTGTCGAGGCTAAGCGCGGCGTTGAGTTCTGCCACTCAACACGCAATACCTCCAGAATTCGGAAGAAAGTGGGGAACGGAGTGTCTTAACACTAGGTTCCCTCTGCCTACCCTGCTGTGAGCGGGATACAGTGTGAAGGTGATTTAATATTTTTTTTAATATATAGTATTTTTTTAAATATTAAATGTAGTTTCTTCTAATGTATGTTTTACAGTG
The DNA here is from genome assembly GCA_018249695.1 of Heliconius erato demophoon. NCBI lineage: Eukaryota > Metazoa > Arthropoda > Insecta > Lepidoptera > Nymphalidae > Heliconius > Heliconius erato. Next base: position 13,678 of record DWQW01001029.1, read on the forward strand.
TATAGAAAAAGCGAAACTTTCAAGTGAAGCCATTGAAAAATGTGTCACATTGGGTGAAGGCACGGTACTACAGTTGGAATCAGAGTACTATACCAGCTTAGTGAATCCGAAGTTCGTGCCTACTGTCACTATTAATGGGGTGAGTAGCAATAAGCAAAGTATATTTTACTGAAAAAAAAAATTGTAAGTGGGGAGCCCTGCGACTTTGTTCACAAGGAGTTTCAAGTATTTTAGCCCTCTTTTCATTTATCATAGAAAATTGGGTTTAAGCTATTTTAAATTGATACTGACGTGCTCTATGTCTAATTTAATTTATCTGATCTTTAAATTTTTATTATAGAACACTTGGTGAAATACCATAGAATATCTATTATGACGACACTAGGCGAAATTCAATTTTTTTATAGTTTAGGTCTCGCTGTGTTATGGCTCCAGGGAGACTAGTAGGTAGACGTATTCAGAACAATACTTTTGTACTTCACCTTTTATGTCTCATAATCTCTTGCTCATTTTGACACACACTTTTAGGTATACTTATTTCTTTAATTTTAGTTGATTTATCATGACATTACATCAGATATTACAGTCTACCAAATTTTTTATATTATATATTTTGAAATTTTTCATGATTTTTTATATCTATATTTCAGGACTTCTCTATAAAAAATCCAAGTACAAAAAATCATAATGACTGGTTGTATAGTATTTCTGTGAAATGCACTTCCATCACAATAACTATTTAGAAAACTTTCGCATTTCACAAAGGATTTGCCGAAACACAAAATATGATTGTTTTAATTTTGTAACATAAAAAAATTTGATCGAGATCGTTGTCTTTATTTACTTATACAGACTTTATTGTAAAAAAAAAACAAAGTGAAAGTTCATTATTGATTTTAAATTTATGCGTTATCGTCACTAAATCTTTAAAAGCGATAGTCACAAATTCTAAAATAATTTATTCAATTATTAACTATTTTTTCTTTATATTTTACAGGTATTTGATCAAGAAATCCAAGACTACGCTCAAGAAGATCTAATTGGGACTCTTTGCTCTATACTTACGGTAACGCCGCCCTGCGCGCGCCACTATAATCACTTGGCCTTGCAAAATCTTATGAACACATACGCAAATTGAATTTTATTTATTTATTAATAAAATAAATTTTATTTAAATAAAATCACTGTCATTTAAATATTACGAATTGAACTGTGTATAGAATATAAGTCGAATATATTTATTGGATTGATATCCTTTAAGATCATAATAATTTACCTTTTTCCCGACTGCTAAGGAAGGGTTATGTTTTTCGCGCGTATCTTGTATGTATGTAATATTCTTTATTACCTCATATCTGCACCGCTGAACGGATTTACATATTTGAGGTATCTTTAGATTTGTATTAGCAGCTCAAGTGTTCTTAGATAGGTGACTTTGATAAAAAATAATCATGGCGGCTGTGGGACGCCATTGAACTTAGTGAAAAAAAATTGTTTCGTTTCGAATACCACAATATGGGTATCAAATTCAAGAGCTCAATTTCAGGATTTCAAAAAGGTATATTATGATTATCATTACCATAATAAATTCTAACAAAAAAATAAAAAAATATTTGTAAAAACAAAAACCCCGACTGCATCACACTAAAAAGAAAATAAACAAGCCGAATAGTTTATTAGAATTAACAGTCGGGACCTATAAGTAATTCTTCAATCAATAAAATCTTTACCGGGAACCTCGCATAATTTAACGAGGTTTCCCTACTGTTAATCCTAATAAACTATTGGGCTTGTTTATTTTCTTTTTAGTTTTATGCAGTCGGGGTTTTTGTTTTTACAAATATTTTTACAACTTATATTCTTTTTTTGCATAACATAATAACTAAAAACTATTTTAGCGGTATATTATTTTACCGATATCAATATTGGGAATGCTTATGTAAAATTTGAATTCATATTCATATATTCACTCTCACGTCTGATCGCGTGACGTTTGGAGGATAAAGATAGTTGTAAAAAGAAAATTTCTCAAAAAAATAGTCTATAATCTAGTACGTAACTTTACAGGAATAAAAATATTTTTTTAACTCTAGTTTTTTCCTGCATATAACACGATGGCGAGGAGAACTTGAACTGCAAACTTAGAGAGAATCGATAAACGAAAATAATGAAATCAATCCCCTAGTTGGGATTGAACCCACTGCCCTCATCTTTATATTTAGACGATGTTCCACGTAACGCTGCACCAGTGGGGCCCTATTTATCAATTAATTAACAAAAAAAGATTTAAGGCATATAATAAAATATGTTTATTAAATTTAAATTGCACTTTCATAATATTACAAGTAAATCTCAATAGGATTACGATGGCATGTTCTCAACTATCCACTTATTGTAATGCGCGATACTCGTATACACACTGGGGATCCCTTCGCTGCCACAGTTTTCGGAGCCAAACGATACTATGCCGACCTGCAATATAATTTTCTGCGGTTAAATAACAAAAAACAGCTTTTATTATAATTAATCAGCTTTATGTTGTATCCCGCACACAGCAGGGTAGGCAGAGGGAACCTAGTGTTAAGACACTCCATTCCCCACGTTCTGCCGAATTTTGGAGGCATTGCGTGTTGAGTGGCAGAACTCAACGCCGCGCTTAACCTCGACACCAGAGCGAAGAAATGGAAATATAAATTTAAGAATATTTCATCTCCTCGAGTGGGGATCGAACCCACCACCAGTCGATTTTACAGTCACACTTCGTGCCGCTGCGCCACGATTGGCCTCAAACGATACTATGCCGATCTGAAATATAATTTTCTGCGGTTAAAAAACCAAATACGGCTATACTTTTATTATAATTACATAAATTGATTTAGATAAGGCTAGATAGTGCAGTTAAAAAAAGGTATGTTTTTTTTGGCTCTAAAATGTATGATTTTTCTATAATTGTCACTTTGCGTTGAAACGGTTTTCACAACTTATAAAAACGTGAAATGTATCTGTGACCACAACGCATCAAAAAATGGCTTACTTTATTGTTTCTATGGGCTTATAGATCTTAGTTTTTTTTTGTATCTTTGAGCGTTATTTGCACAAAATTAATAATTAATTATAATATTATAGTAAAATATCACTATGTCTAAACTATAATTCGATCTTTCATATTAAAATATAGCGAGTTTACGCTATAAAGAATAATTTTTCTTCTTTTATTTTTTGTCCCGAACATGCCAATTGAGTACTAATCACTTCGCTTTGTTCGAGATCTAGTTAAAATACTACCTTCACATATAAGGTATAAAAAAAATATACTTTGGGCAATTTAAACTTAAAAGATTTTTACTTGAGAAATATAAAAAATAACATTATGTAAGTTACCTGAAAGTATTGTCCATCCTTATTTAATATAAGTGGAGCTCCACCAAAGCCAGAGCATGCATCCTTCCCTTCTTCTCCCCCAGCACAGAGCTGGCTCTCATTTATAGGCACTGACTCTCCAAATATGCGTTCACATGTTTCTAACGATACTAGTGGGACGTCCAACTGCTGCTGACGACCAATCTGTAATAAATATATTTTATAAAAATTACTTATAAATGGTCTTGTATTAATAAATATAGGGTAGGCAGAGGGAACGTGGGAATCTAGTGTTAAGACACTCTGTTCCCATTAAGACGCACACGTTCCCCACTTTTCGTCAAATTCTGGAGACATTGCATAGCGGCGTTGAGTTCCGTCATTTAACTTTCAACACATTTTTAGTCCAGTAATAATAACAAAACAAGTAACGTAACACAGACCATTATAGAATTCCATTTATAAATTATTTCCTGTATGATTTAAATTAAACATATTTTTCGTCACGTCGTGGCGTGTGAACTTTTCAGTCTAAGGTAACGATAATAATATAATAAGTTAAAATTATGGATTCAGGTAAGAGTTATTTAAACAATATACAGTGAAATGTTTGTGATAATATACTTTCTCCTGTTACACAATTATATCACCTACTTAATCGTAGGTGTTTCCGAAATTATAACTTTCAAGGTAATATTATCGTCAGCTTAGCTGAATCCGCAATGAAGAGACACACAGAATGGCAGGTACTAGCAAGGATGTCATGGTGAGAACGAAGAAGAACGTGCTCAGCTGGCTTGGGCAAGTCGAACGAATAAGTGATAAAAGAATGGCAAAAAAGATTTATGACGAAAAAATTAGCGGTAAGAGAGGTAGGGGGAGACCACGGTTGACCTTCGAAAACAAGGTATCAAAGATATTGGACACGCAAAAAACATGAGGACCCCCTGGAAGGCAAGTAGAGATCGTAGCGTTTGGCGCTCCGTTCTCTCTGACTCCCCGCTAGGGATACCGTGTGAAGCTAACTTAAGCTTAAGTTAAGTTAAGTTTCCTTACTTCGAGTGGGAATGAAACCGTTTGGGTTTGATTTACATTAATTTCATAAAATTTATATAGAAAATAACGATTTTGCATACTAAATTATTTTGTCCAGACAGTTTCCCCCATCCGACCAGCGAAGCGCGCTCGTTGATCACCACTTCCGGTTTGTCGTTCAAGCAGATCGGCGCGGCTGTCACTGAAATAAAAGCGTCGTGATTAGTGATCTGATTCTCTGATATGATGAGTGTTGCTCATACAGAGGCCTTGAACAAGGACGATAGGCGTGTAATAGATGATTTCAATGTCATTTATAATGATGTGAATAATATAGTAGTGTTATTGATTTAAAATATCATATACACGACTTTTTAATATTGACATATTTAGCATATGCTAGTCTAAAGTTCTTTTATATTCAGTTTCACGCTGTATCCCGCATACAGCAGGATAAACATAAGGAACCTAGTGTAAAGACATTCCATTCCCCATTTTCCGCTGAATTCTGATGGCATTGTATGTTCAGTGGCGGAACTTAGCCGTGCTTTGCCTCGACATCGGAGCGAGAAAGAAGAGAAAATATTAAATATTAAATTTTCTAGAGTTCCGGACTCACACTCTGTCGCGTTTATACATACTTTGTGCCCCTGCGCCACGACTGGCCTAAATATATAACACATTAAGCGTATTTTCACTTTTAGTAGAACAAATATAAAAAATATATTACCAGAAAATTTAATATCTTCTTTTAAAACTATCATAGCGATATCATGACGGAAAATCTTCTGTTCGTATCCAGGGTGGACGATCACAGTCTCCACCTTGATGGCCTGCGTGGGCGGCGCGCAGAAGAACTCATTACAGTCGGGACTGCGGCTTATATCCCATTCGCCTATTACTACTGTTGATCTGAAATTTATGAAAAAAATGTAAGGATATTTTGAAAAGTCCATAAAATAAAATTTCAGGCATTCATTTTTCAAAGCATTGCGTGTTGAGTGGCGCAACTCAGGCTTTTACCTTGGTGCAGGAGCGAAAATATGAGAATATTGAGAAATAATAATCAAGTCCCCCGAGTGGGAATCGTACCCACAACCGTCGCGATACAGTCACACTCTTGTGCCCCTGCACCACAACGGCCTCAAATAAAAATTCAATACGTATGTATTAAATATAATATGTAGATACATAAATATTTGACAAAATCCAAATTGGTGACAACTACAATGATTTATATATCGCCATATAAGCGTTTGACGGTTTTGGGTTCGGTTTCCACCTGGAAATCCCACAATATATATAATTATTTATTAATACTTTTATTTCTTCGCTCTGGTAACAAAGCAAAAGCGCGGCATTAAGCTCCCCCAATCTACACGCAATGCCTCGAAAAATTCCGCGGAATATGAGCAACGGAGTGTCTTAACACTAGCTTCCCTCTACCTACCCTGCTATTAGCGGAATAAAGCGTGAAACAAAAAAATATATTTTTAGTAAATTAAAATAAAATACATATACTTACAACTTATATCCCTCTTGTTTGGCTAAAGCGCAATGGGCGGCTGTTAAAATAACTCGCTTAGATACGATAGAGCCGCTGCAAGCGAATCGTACGTTGCCTGTCTCTTTATCTGGGAAAAGGGTTTAGATGAAATTATGTCTGTATAACTAAGAGCTTTTAAAGTAAAATCTTTTAGTCTTCTTTAGTTTAATGTAATAATGTATAATTTAATTGTACCCAGCTGTATCTAATTCGAAAGGGAAGCCTTACCAGAGCAAGCAGAGGAAGCTTAGTGTTAAGTCACTCCGTTCCTCACTTCTGAATTCTTCCGAATTTTCGAGGCAATACGTGTTGAGTATCGAAACTCAACGCCGCGTTTTTCGGTTTGGTACCAGAGCGAAGAAATGAAAATATTAATAAATAATAATTAGTTTCCACGAGTAGGAATCGAATTCACAACCGTCGTGTTACAGTCACACGTCTCCTGCGCCACGACGGCCTCTATCATATACTTATAATACTTATTACGGGTTGAAAACAGTAAGATAACGAACTTATCAACACTTACTCGTGAAACCTATCCTTGCTACCCAGGGATGGGCTCCAAGATCTTCATAACCTATCCCCTGCACCATGCTCTTCCCACACTGAGGAGTGCCCGGCGCATACACCTTGCCGCACTCACATGATGGACAGCATACGTAGTCTTCATTATTCATATTTCCACAACTTAATGTATTTAGCCGATGGAAGTACCTTAAAAATAAAGAATCAAAAGGTAGCTTAGTGTTAAGACACTCCGCTCCCTATTTTCCGCCGAATTACGGAGGCATTGCATGTTGAGTGCAAACAGTGGCGGAACTCAACGCCGCGCTTTGCCTCGACATCAGAGCGAAGGAAATGGAAATAATTAATATTTCATTTCCTTGAGTGGGAATTGTAACGAAAACCTATTGCGTTTTCAGTGTCACTTTGTGCCCCAGCGCTTTGATTGGCCTCTTAACTCTTCAGTAGGTACTTGATAAATATATTAATAGTTACAAAGGCTTTATTAATTTCAGTTTTTCACAAATATTGCTTGGATTGAATCTAGTACCAGTGTATCTACTACGCTACGCAGTAAATACGATAACTATACATATTTTTATTCTCACCTATCCGAAGAGAAACACGAAAAATCCAAGAGATCCTCTAATAGTGGACATGAACTGATTGGTACACATGACATATTGGCAGGGCATTTCTGAAATATATAAAAAAATAATAAATAAGCAATCTTGAATAAAATAAAACTTATATCTCTTTGTTTAGGATTTTCTAAATAAATAATTTGTTACTTACTTGAAAATTTAATTTTTCAACTCGTGGATCCATATCAAGGCTAAGTGATACAGCTGTAATATATAAATTAAAAAGAAATCAAAACATATTATGTTATGTGGTCAGTTGAATTAAACTTCCAGTTTAACCACCGCCGAATAAAAATTAAAAATATCAATCTTTTTATAACTAGCGATCCGCTCGCGGCTTCGCCCGCGAAATCGAAAGAGTATTCGTGTATTTATATATGAAGGTACTAGAGACTTAAACGCATTGCTCGCTTAAACTTGTTTTTATATTATAGCCAAAACATAATATATTTTTAAATTTTTATTTTAAATAAAAAGAATCCTATGTCCTTTTAATACCTCTAAGAACATGTGGACAAAGTTTCACAATAATCGGATTTCTGATGGTTTAATAAGATCCTTGTTTAACTTTGTAACGAAGAAACATATATCGTCGAGTTAAACTAACTACTAGTTAAGCATACTTTAAGTAATCACTATTTTAAAAAAGTAGTTTTTATTGCCAATGTAAAAAAAAGGTTAATTGACTATCTTTTAATGAAAATTCCGAAAAAAAGGAACTTTATAAACTTTTTTTTATGAATGAAAAAAATGAAAACCAAAAACAGTATTTTTTTCGCTACACGCTGTATTCCGCATGTAGCAGGGTAGGCAAAGGGATCCTAGTGTTAAAATATTACGTTTCCGATTTAACGCAAAGTTCTAGAAGCATTGGATGTTAAGTGGCGTGTTAAGTGTGAGACGGTACCAGAACGAAGAAATGAAACTAGTAAATAATTCAAGTGGGAATCGAACCTACAAACTGCCGCGTTTACAGTCTAGCCTCTGGATTTTACTTTTTGAATAACAAATAGTGCACGCAAACAGCCATAAAGCTTTTTGTCATACAAATGACCTTGTAATTACAACATACGGTGAAAATTATCGTAATTTTATTGAGGTTCCCATTATGTTGGTGCTGCACTCCCATTGTTGAACACATTGTTCGATAATACAAAATCTAATAATTTCTTATAAATTACGCTATATGAGAAGAGTGCTCTATAATATAATTAAAGGAAGGCCGTCGTGGCACAGGGGCACAAGCGTGTGACTGTAACGAGACGGTTGTGGACTCGCTTCCCATTCAGGAGAATGAATTATTATTTATTAACATTGTCATGTTTTGCTCTGGTACCAAGACAAAAAGCACGGTGTTAAGTTCCGCCGCTCAATACGCAATCCCTCGAAAATTGAGCGGAAGTGTGGAACGGAGTATTTTAACACTAAGTTCCCCCTTACTAAAAAGCTAAAAAAAAAATTAAAAGTTGTACGCTTTAATTTGCTTCAAAAGCCCTGCCTATGCTGTATGCCTTTAATAATAAACTTTTTAACATATTATTTTATTATGTTTATAGTATATGTTCTCCAAATATCATCTTGTTCCTTCTTTTGAATTTTGTTGAATAGGCCTTAGAGAGTTATATAAAGGATATTGGATATGGATTCATATCTATACATATATATAGTAAAATTGTAATTGATGCTGTCTGTACATGAAAGACATATGACAAAATTTATTATAAGATGGGGGCACTTGTCAAAGTACTACACAGCGATTTTTTAAATTTTTTGTTTGTTTGCACGTGTGTGCATGCTATTTTCAGAAACTGCTTACCTGATTTAACTGCAGTTTTCACTATTGAATTTTGGGAAATGCCCCTTTTCAATTTCCCTATTTATTTTATTTTATTCATAAACAAAAAAGTCCATTAATTTAAAATATTTTGTTCGACAAATTTTCTACATAATAACTTTTTTATTGAATTGGCTGGAACTTTAGTTTTTAATGTATATTATATGATCTTTAAAAGAAACATGTTATTGGACTACTAAACTAGTTCAAATTAGGAATGAATGAGAAAGAAGAGGAGGCCAGCCGTGACACAGGGGCACAAAGTGTGACTGTAAAACCGATTGGTTGTGGGTTCGATCCTCACTCAAGGAGATGAAATATTTACTTAAATTTATATTTCCATTTCTTCGTTCTGGTGTCGAGGACAAGCGCGGCGTTGAGTTCTGCCACTTAACACGCAATGCCTCCAGAATTCGGCAGAAAGTCGGGAACGTAGTGTCTTAACACTAGATTCCCTCTGCCTACCCTGCAGTATGTGGGATACAGCGTGAAGCTGATTTTTATTTATGAGAAAGAAGAGAAGAAGTATAGTTGAAGCGGGCAAAGCCACGAGCGGGACGCTAGTTTCGAATACTATTTATGTTGTGAGATTTGAACTCAACAGTCATGTTCAGTTAACTTAATCACAGCTTCGTGACCATTGTGTCATAATTGTATGTTGATTTAGATTTTTTTATTAATAATCTCCTCTATGACTTTTTTTATTTTATTTTACGGAATAAAATTATTTAATTTTTAAAATTTTAATTGAAATGTTTAATTCGTTAAAGCTTTTGAAATATTATAAAAAATAATAATGCAAGAAATAATATTTATTTAAATAAATTTCAACTCACTTCCAAACTGTCCTCTTACATTTAAAATAAACATAAACACACAAATCAATACTGAAAAAGTCGTCATTTTCACTTTAAACCACTATAATTTTATAATTTCATAATTCACAAAAAATATATATTTCAGAAAATATATTTATATATATATATTTAAATTTAAAATAATAATTATTTTTAATTAAGAAAAAAATATTAAGTTCACAATAATATGCTGGTCGTTATAGACCGACACCATGATCACAACAGAAATGATACGCTACAAAGCCTCCGTTTCGACCGACGTGATACAGGGCTGCTCAACATTTGGTACAAACTAGAAAATGATAACAATAATATTTTTGTCATTATTTTTAATATTTGTATTATGCTAATATACTAATGTGAACTTCGGTTTTAGTATTTTTTTACATATAATATGTAAATTAAGTTCATATACCCTATTCTTTTTTTGTCAGTAGGTACCTTTATGTTTTATTTATGAATATTTTAAGTATATTATTAAAAATGGACTATCTATGCTTAGTATGGCAGTAGAGCTTACATAATTGTTTTAAGTAATAAACATACAAATACAGATAGGGTGAAATGTGATGTTTTCTTAACACTATCAATATATCACTATCTCTAAGCGAGGCTGTCCGTAGTAGCACAGTGGCACAAACGTGTGACTGTAAAGGCGACGAATGTAAGTTATGACAATTCTGCCACTCAACACGCAATAGCTCAAAAAATTGGGGAAAAGTGGAGAACGGAGTGTTTTAACGCCAGGTTCTCCCTGCCCATCCTACTATCCATAAGAAACAGCGTGAAACTAAAAAAAAATCATGCTTAAATAACTGCATATAACTTGAAGAAAAATGCTTCCTTTCTCTGACTCTTTGAATCACCGCTATACACATTTGTTACAGATTTATTAAACAAGTATTAATCAACATTTCGTATCATCGTGCACAATTTGTTGCACGAACATTTTATACTACTGGCTCAAATAAGTTTTAGATACAATATAACTTCAATTTCTGTAATAAAGAATTCGATTATTAGAGGCCAGTCGTGGCGCAGCGGCACAAAGTGTGACTGTAAAACCGACTGGTTGTGGGATCGATCCCCACTCGAGGAGATGAAATATTTACTTAAATTTCTATTTCCATTTCTTTGCTCTCGTGTCGAGTTTTGCCACTTAACACGCAATGCCTCCAGGATTCGGAATGGGGAACGGAGTGTCTTACACTAGGTTCCCTCTGCCTACTCTGCTGTGTGCGGGATACAGCGTGAAGCTGATTTATTTTTTTTAAGAATTCGATTTCTGTAATTCGTATATGAATATCGACAATTACAATTACATTTTTAACTGTAAAATGTATGAGAAATACAAAAAAAATATATATAATATTAAAATATTGAACGTCTTCACTTAAACTACCAAGAGTTACTTGCAATATTTCCGCACTAGCGCGTATCTATTAATTTGATAATGTGTTTTAATTCACATTAAAAATGTCAGAATATAAAAAAAGGCAGAATTCATCACGACGATCGGACCGTGGCCGCTAATCTTTAGTGAAAATCAGCTTTTTTTTTGTTACTCCTTTGTTAAAGTCGCTTTTTGCGCGACCCGGTGTCATTCACTCTGGGTCAGTGGACACTGAACCAAGTATATTTTACTACACTTATGCTTTAAATAGAATAATTGCTTTCTTACAATGAAGAACTGCTTGTGTTAATGGGAACGGAGTGTCTTAACATTAGGTTCCCAGGTTCCCTCCGCGTTTTTGCCTACCCGGGACACAGCGTGAAGCTAAAAAGAGAGCTTTTTTAAAAGATCGTATTTTTCTAATAACTGCTTAACTTTTTTGCTCTTAAAACTAAATTTAATGTTTACAATAAAAGGTAAACTAGTTCCGATTGTATGTTAAACAATAGTGTAATCCATTAACATAGTTGTCTAATCTCTGTTGTCAAAACTATAATTTTTCACATACATATAAAAGCGATATATCCGCATTAAAGTTCATAAGCCCCAATTTTATATACAAACCATACTTGTAATTAACACACATGGACAAAGATGACTTCCTAATCCGATTAAATCGTTTTCCACGTTTTCCCACAGTTTATTTATTCATATATTTTTTATTTTTTTTTTATCAGCTTCACGCTGTATCCCGCACACAGCAGGGTAGGCAGAGGGAACCTAGTGTTAAGACACTCCGTTCCCCACTTTCTGCCGAATTCTGGAGGCATTGCTTGTTGAGTGGCAGAATTCAACGCCGCGCTTAACCTCGACACCAGAGCGAAGAAATGGAAATATAAATTTAAGTAAATATTTCATCTCCTCGAGTGGAGATCGAACCCACAACCAGTCGGTTTTACAGTCACACCTAGTGTCGCTGTGCCGCCACGACTGGCCTCTCATATTTTTTCATATTTTTTTGTTTACATAAAAAAATAAAGAAAAATATATAGATTTTATATTAAAAAAGAAGATTCCTGAATACCTATACATACTTAGCGTATCGAAGTCTTCTTTTTTATTTAAAAAATGAAGGAAAACAACTGAATGTCTTGAAGTGTCGCTTATTTTGAGTGAAACAACAAAAATGGGCTAAGTAAATCAAAATTTTGCGTCAATCTATCCAAATTAACAACATTCAACAACAAATATAATGGCAACAAATATATAAAACTAAAAAAACAAATCCACAATATGCAAAACAATAGAGATTACCACGAGAAGTTTGGGAACCGTACGCGTTCTATGAAGCTGGCCAGCAGTGTGTCAGACCAGAATGTCTACTTCACTTATGTATGCCTGGTCAATGAAGTAAGACAATTAGCTGGAAACGATAATGATGTGAACTCAATGAACCAAGACCGTCCGCTTCATGTTGGTGCTTACGAAGTGAGTAACGGCGTCTTCTATCGTTTTTTATTGTTATTCTATTCACAAGATATATTCTTTTGAAGTTATTTTTAGAAATATTTTTATTTAATACTTATTTATTATATAAGCTGATTGATAAGTCCAAATTCCACCATTTCATTTTATATTAGTAACTAGTATGCCGCTCGCGGCTTTGTCGGTTTTTTTTGGGACCTTATTAATGTAGTAATCATGTATTAGGAACTTTCTTATATTTGTTCTCTACAGTTCAATTTTGTAATCACAGAATTCTTGATTCAAACTTGTTGAGTGATGGAACTTAACGCCGCGCTTTGCCTAGTTACCAGAGCGAGGAAATAAAAATATGAAATATTTCATTACTCCGAGCGCAGTGGAAATCGAAGTCATAACTGCCGCGTTAACAGTCGCATACTTCTGCCTCTGCGCCACAACGGCTTCAATTTTATATTTTCTCTTCCTTGCTCTGGTAATTAGACCAAACACGAAGTCGAGTTCCGTTAGCACACGCAATGCCCTAAAAATTCGGTTTAAATTATGGAACGGAGTGTCCTAACACTAGCTTCCAGAAGGAAGCTAGTGATAAGTAGAAACCTATGTTGTATGTGGGTTACAGGTGAAGCTAAAAAAATATAAAAAATGATCACTTTTTTTAATTACCATTTTAGTCCATGGAAGATCAATCTATACAAGTTGGGAGGTCAAAGGCGTTACACGAACTCGTCGAGTCCCGTAAACGCAACGAGTCGCAATTAGAACACGAAACACAACGGAAACCTAACGTAAGCTAGATTGAAATGTACTGTATTATAAAAACATTAAAAAATATATTAAAGCTTAAAATTTCAAATAATTATTTCAAAAATTATTATTAAATTCCAAAAATATTATCTTTTTATTTGTCGGTTCAACTGTTCTCGTCGTGGGAACATTACATTTTTAGAGATAGCAATTATATTGTATTTTCATGAAAAAAATAAGACTTGGAAGTGTTTTTGCATAAAGTTTTTACAAAAAGGATTAAAGTTTATTTAAATAATATGTAAAATAAAATTTATTGATTAAATTAATATAAAATCATATATAATTGAAATCGTGGATTTATATGAAAGAACTGTAAATATTTCATCTGGAGAGTGGAGACAGCTTTATACTTATTTATATAAATAAATAATTATTCTTTGACATGCTTTTTTTTAACTTGCAGACAACAAAATTTAAAGAAGACGAACTAACAGACAGAGATGAAAAGGATCAATATGTTAATCCAAATAAACTAAAATTGACGAAAATGAAGTGGCTCACAGAAGATAGAGAAGGATGTTCAGACTCCAGGTATTGAAGTTTAAATTTATTGAAATATTATAAAGTTGTCACTGTACATTTAGAAGGTTATATTTTTTCAGAAAATTTAACGCCTTGACAGGGGCTGCTGTAAGAAACAGGCGTAAAAAAGATAAATAATATTTTAATATAAAATTAATTCATATAAAAGATTAGGTAGGTATAAAGCAAATAAAATTAAGCAAATAAAAAATATATATAACGTTCTTATTATATGTAATGACATATAATAATTTTGTCTATCTATTGAAATCTAATTTAGATCTTAGTTTCTACTAGTTTTGATAGTATATTTTTCGTGTAAATAATTACACGAGTAGCACCAACACCGTCATGAATCCTATTTATCGATATTAAAATAAAAATAATTTGAATTTTATAATTAATTTATTGAAATAGAATTTGTAAACTAATAATTTTTTTTTTCAGTTCTCCTTCTCTATCTTCGGTTGGTTCTTCAACTTCCACCTGCAGTACGGAGTCAATTGACAAAATTAACAATAAATTGAGCTTTGGGGAAAAATGCCTATCAACAATACTCAAATTAGATAGAGAACACAACTTGTTTGGCATGTCCAATATAGCAATTGTTGGGAAAAAGGTGTCAAAGAAGATCCGCAAAGAAGACAGGCCAGTGTTCCCTCAGAATGCAATAATACAGATTTGCTGTGTTCATGGATGCTGTAAACATAAGGTATAAATAAGGATATAACTAGCACATAATATTTGAATATCATAATAAAAGAACAAAAACCTAAGCTGAAGCCATATTTTCTATAAGTTTCAGTTTTTTTTTTTGCGTAGATCGCATATTCTTGCACAGATAGATAGGAAACACAGCATTAGTGTATTCTATTCCCCACCTTCCGCCCAATTTTGTAAAATAATATAAATATAATCATTCCCTGGAGTGGAGATCGAACCAACGACCAAAACCGTCTCCCTGCGCTACGGCGGCAATGGTGAATTGGGACAATTAAATATTTTTAGTTTGTGTAAAATTTTTGAAGTTATTGTAATTGATTGAAGAAGAATTACAGTCGTTGTAGTTATATTTAATTATCATTTACATACCGTTTCTATATAATTCCAATTGATATTCTTTGTCACAGAGCAACACAGATCTTCCTGCATCGTTGAAGGTAATACTTTTTATATATAAGTAATTATATTAACAATAGGTTCCCTCTGCTTATCCTGATTTGTGCGGGATACAGCGTGAAGCTGATTTTATTTATTTTTATTATATAATATAGTATCATGTAAAGAGTGACTGTAAGTCGATTCGAACCGTTTGATCCCCATTTGAAGATATAATGCCTCAAAAATTCAACTAAAAGTGGGGAACGAAGTGTCCTAACACTATGTTGCCTGTGTCTATCCTGCTATATGCGGGATACAATGTAATCTGAAATTCAAATGTATAGATAAATTGTTATATAATAATTGTTATTGTTATATTCGATACTTATCATATTAATGGTATATTTTTTTTAAGTGCGGTGGATGCGCTCCCTGCGTCGACCCCTGTCATCCCGTATGCGTCAAGCCTTGTGACACTCCTTGCGTAAGTTTAATTTTAATTTGTTTCTCTTTATAAGAAAATAATAGAATAACTAATTTTTCTTTTTTTTCCTTTTACAGGATATCACTCCATGCCCTTCTAAGGTATACGGAAAGAAATAATAAAAAATATCGTATAAATATCGTATCGCATATATATATATATAAATTTTATTGTAGATTTTTATATTTTTTTCAATTTTTTTTTCAGTGCAGTCAGTGTCCGACAGGGAAATGTATATGCAAGGTAACAAATAACAAATGTAAAGAGGAATAACAATTTTATTAATAAATTTTATTAAATATTTATGAATTTTGAGGCCTGTCGTGGCGCAGGGGCACAAAGTGTGACTGCAAAATCGACTGGTTGTGGGTTCGATCCCCACTCGAGGAGATGAAATATTTATTTATATTTAAATTTTCATTTTTTCGCTCTGGTGTCGAGGCATAGCGCGGCGTTGAATTCTGCCACCTAACACGCCAAACCTCTAGAACTTGGCGGAAAGTGGGGAACGGAGTGTCTTAACACTAGGTTCCCTCTGCCTACTCTGCTGTGTGCAGGATACAGCGTGAAACTGATTTATTTGTTTGTGCGTAAAACTGATTTATGTATTTATGAATTTCAGTCGCCATGCGTGAAGAAATGTAGGGTCGATTGCGCTAATGCTTACGGAATGAAGGTATCACTACCACTTATATAAAAATGTATTGTTTAATTGTATTATAATATATTACTAAAAAGTATATTAATAAATAAAAAAAATTGCAGATAACATATAAAAAGAAATCAACTTTTGATCCTTCACCTGTAAGTATATATTTATTATAGATGTTCAATAAAAAAAAATCTAAATATATATGTGATATTAAAAAGTAAATATCATTATTTAATTACAGATGGAATTGACGCCACGGTCTAGTTGTATCTTACAAACGGTATAAATTTTATGTATTTATTTATTGCATTATTTTTTTTCTTTATTTAAACATAAATAAATATTCTTGAAGCTTCAAGCTGTATCCAGCATGTAGCGTGGTGAAGGGGTGATCCTTGGGTTAAGATTCTGCTTTCCGTCGAATTCTAGAGGAATTAAGTGTTGAGTGGGGGAAATCGACGCCGCGCTTCGCCTCGTCACCATAGAGAAGAAATGAAAATATTAAATATTTTATTTCCTCGAGTGGGAATCGAATCCACAACCTGTCACGCAGTTACAGGTCACACGCATATGCCACTGTGCCACAACTAGAATAAGTAAATAAAATAATAATTATATTATATAGGTGTTTAAAAATTGTTTTTCCCCATTTCAATTTACTATTAGCCAATGGCAGCCCGGCTATGCACTCATAACCCACACTGCTTGCCACCCTCGTCATGTTTCCCGTACATAATGCCCTGCTACTGGCCCTCCCGGGCCGGGGCTCCTTGCAACCATCCGACGCGATGCTTCCACAACCCGCCCTGCCGTCCACCGAGGAGGCGACCCACTCCTATACCACCGGAGGAACAATGCCCAACTGTGATTAAATTTTCGTTTTTTAATTATATAATTGAGGCCAGTCGTGGCGCAGGGGCACAAGTGACTATAAAATCGACTAGTTGTGAGTTCGAGTTCCACTCGAGAAAATGAAATACAATCTTTATTTACATTTTTATTTTCATTTCTTCGCTCTGGTGTCGAGCCAAAGTCTATCTCCAGAACTCGGCGGAAAGTGGGAAACGGTGTGCCTTACACTGGGTTCCCTCTGCCTACCCTGCTGTGTGCGAGATACAGCGTGAAACTGAGAAATAAAAATATTATAAAACAATATTAATTGGTATATTTTTGTATTTTCACATTTTGAAACTAAAAATAGAAGAATATTTTTAAAAAAATATCAGAATACTAACATGGTAGTCTACGAGCTGCGCTTTCTGGAAACCGTCTTAAGTTGTAACAAGAGTATAGGTATTTCGATGTCACTAACAATTTCGATGTACCTACGAGTATGTAGTTATGTATGGAATGGACGGTTCCCAAAAGGTGAGGGTTCGAGTTCCGCTATGTTTATTTTTTTTTGTGTTTTAAATAATATTAGCTACACGATTTGCTATTTCTATTTGTAACTGTGTATATATAATTTGTATATTTTTTTCAGAATGAAAAATGTATAGATGAGAAAAATGATAAGAAATGCTTGAATCAAACTTGCCCAGGAGTAAGATTTTTTATAGTATTTCTTCTATAATGTATTTTTTATTTATTTTTTTAGTATGTAAAATTTAAAATCCTTGTTTATTTAATTTTAGAATAATCCATCAATGAAGAGCGCTATTGAAAGTAGATTTGGAAGTAAAAAGTAAAATTATGATGAGAAAACAAACTATAAAACCACGAAGCACGTGTGCCTGTTCGAAGGTAGTTGTAGATTAAATTTAATTATATATTAAATAAATATCTTCTTGCATACGCAAAAATCCCTTCATTCCCCCCTAATATCTCCCAAAAATTTATTTAAACCCTTAAACGATTATTACGCATAGAAAACACTGTAAAAATGCAATGTATTCATTTATAAATTATTCTTATAGGCTGGCAAATCATCTTCATTAGAGACATTTCTTTTAGAAAAGAAAAAGCAAAAGGTAAGAACTACAAAGTAATCTTTTAAATATACAAAATATTTAATAGAATCAACTTTAAATAATGAATAAGTAAAATTTTGCTTTTCATAAAAGAAAAAGAAGTCCCTCTGTGAATGTAGCTCATCTACAAGTAACTGCTCAAGCTGTTTTGTAAGAAGACCTCAAGTGAGATAAATTAATAGATTAAATCTATTTGTTATAAATATTTTATAATTTGTAGAAATAAAAAAAAAATAAACGATGTATACTTTCAGGTGAGAAGTTCAGGATCCATTCATAAACTTATAAATCGATACTGAAGTATCAAGTGAATTAGTTAAGATCGTAAACAAATGTAACAACATACAAACAAAAAATAAAGGAACATTATATGTATATCTAAATATAACATTTATTTATATAAACAAAATGTTTTTATTTTACACCTTTCTTATCAGAAAACCCACGCTTTTAGTTTATAATATTTTTTACAGTGGATTTAAAAGTTTGACAATACAATAGTATTTATAGGCTTCAGTTGGTTCTCTATTTGTATTTAAATTATCAATTGAAAAAGTGTGGGTTAGATTTCCACCTCTACACTCTGGGGTCAGGGCAAAGCTCGGCGTTGAGGTAAGCCACTCGAAAAAAAGGAAAAGCGAAAATAGGGAACGGAGTGTCATAACATTAGGTTTCCTCTGTCTACCACTGCGGGATACAACGTGAAACTAATTAAAGAAAAAGAGAATTTGAATGAATATTATGCGTTTATAAAAAGTAAAAGTAACTAGAAAATATTTATTTGTTAATTTATTTATATAAAGTTCTATGGCACAAAATCTCTAGATACAACAAATTTTTCAACACATTTAGTATGGGGCTTCCTATCGTGTTTGAGTTGGTCAATCACTGTAGAAGGGGGTGTGCCTTGGGCTATGTGACAGTAATCACTGCAATACATAAAAGGCGCACTGTTCGTTTGATAAGGATTGGGAGGGAACGGAGCCAAGTCGAACGACTCTCCGTGATCCCAAGAGGCGAGGGAAGAGGAGGCAAACGGGATCCTATATTTCTTTTTCATTTCCGATTCAAATACTCTGTAAAGATAAAAAAAATGTGTAAATAGAAATAAATAAAAATCTTTGTAAAAATCTAAGAGTTTACTTGTTGATTATTTCCCCCCTTTTTAAGTTATTCGTTTAGTTAAAGACGATTACAATTACGTTTAAATTTTTTTTAGCTTCAATCTATATCCCTTTTTTCGCTGAATTTTCGAGGCATTACGTGTTGAGTGACCAAACTCAATGCTGCACTTTTGTCTTGATACCAAAACGAACGAATGAAAATATTAATAAACAATAATATCAGCGAGTGGCAATCAAACCCACAACCGTCGCGTTCCAGTCACAATATTGTGTCCGTGCACCACCACGGCCACAACTAACTGTGATTTTTATATAAATCGTCATAAAAATATATTTTATTGTATATCTTTGGTTAACTATTTCTTAAGTAGTTAAGAAGTTTGTTATAAACCCATACCCCTTGATATTGTTGACAGGATTATGGCAAGCGGCTACTTCTTTATATTCTTTTTTTACATGTATTCTGTCGTACACGCCTCTATGAACTTTAGCTGTTAAGGGCATCCAAATTTCTTTATGTCTTGGACCAAAACCTTTAACCTGTAAGATTTGAGATATCAAATTTATCAATTTAAAAAAAGCCAGACCAGTCAGGCAAGTCATAACGCATGGGTACAAGCATGTGATTGTAAACGTGATTTATTGTGAGTTCCATCCCTATTCGAGGAAATAAGGCGCGGCGTTAAGTTCCGCGACTCAACTGTCTCCAGAATTTTATAGAAAATGGTGAACGAAGTGCCTTAACACTAAGTTCCTTCTTTTTATTCTGTGGTATGACAGATACAGTGTGAAGCAGATAAAAAAAAATATTCGTGATATTAAGTGATTTTTAACTTAACCCGCACACAGCGGGGTAGGTAGAGGGAACCCACTGTTAAGACACTCCGTTCCCCACTTTCTGCCGTGGAGAATTCTGGAGGCATTGCGTGTTGAGTGGCAGAACTCTACGTCGCCCTTTGCCTTGAACCAGAGTGAAAAAACAGAAATAAAACTTTAAATAAATATTTCATCTCCTCGAGTGGGGATTGAACCCACAACTAGTCTGTCACACTTTGTGCCCCTGCGCCACGACTGGCCTCTTACATTTTTTATTAATGAATGACTTAAAATATCTTCTTTACCCTTGGCAAATTGAATTCTGAGTAAAGAGTGATTTGATCTTTCGCTCCTATTCCATATTGATCTTCAATGGAAAACGGCTTGTGGTACATTCTATAAGTAGACACGTACGGGTCGAGAAGCTTGCGGTAACCACCAACGCTGTCCGATATTACAGGGGCTTCGTTTCTGCCGGAAGCTACTACCTATTTATATTAAGCAAATACTTTTATATTGTTTTATATTTTAATAATTAATTTATAGTTCAACTGCTCTTATATTTATAAATGGAATGATGGGACTCTTAATGGGAAATGACTTAACTCTATGCTCCTCGGTTCCCCCTGCGTACTGGGATAGTGTGGAGCTAAAAAATTAAATAAATAAAATGAGCACAACTTTTTTTTTGTGGTAAAGGACAAGGCAAACGAGCGTTCGGGTCATCTGATGGTAAGTGATCACCGCCGCCCACGACCCCGTGCAACACCAGAGGAGCTACAGATGCGTTGCCAGCCTTTAAGGTGGAGATAGATGCGCTTTTTGAAGGTACCCATGTCATATCGACCTGGAAGCACTGCCGCGGGTAGGCCATTCTACAGTTCCGTGGCGTGTGAAAGGAAGTTCCAACGAAACCGTACAGTAGTGGAGTGCCACGTATCCAGGTGGTGTTGATGATATTTTAGCTTGTGACGTATTGTGCGGTTAAAAAATTTTGCGCAGGTAACATGTCAAAAATATAGCACTTTTTGCATAGTTTTATCTTATTGAGATAACAAAACCCATAATACAAGATCTATTAATTTTGTAAGACACTTGTTTAACATTTAAATTTAAAATAAGTTATTATATTTCATATTGAACACATAGTAGCCCTAAGTTAGTTGGAAATATGAAATAAAATACGTAAAATGTGCTAAAAATATGTAAATATTGAAATTAAAAAGACAACTAACATCAAAAATATATTCAGGATCTGGCGGCTTCACAATGACTTCAGGCGGAGTTGTAGGAGATTTGGCAGCGCCTCTAAAAGTATCTTTCATTTCTGATATGATCGTTGGTTGCGTTATATTTTTACTTTGTAACTAGAAAATTGTATATACGAAACCAATTAAAAATATAATAGAAGCATCTACTTAATATATTTGATATGACAAAATGAATTTGATTAAAACAAATTGTGGTAATAGATTTTTTGAAAATTTAATTAATGTCAAAAATCTATTTTGTTGTTTAAAATTTTCTTTAACTTCAAATATTTTCGATTTATATTTGAATAATGATTTTAAAAAGTAAAGAAAATTATTAAAGATATATATATATGAGGCCATCGTAGCGCAGTGACACAAGCTGTGTGACTGTAAACGCGACGGTTGTGGATTCTTTCCCCATTCAAGGAAAAGAATTTTTATAATATTTTCATTTCATCGCTCTGGTAATAAGGCAAATCGTGGCGTTGAGTTCCCCACACAATACCTTGAAAATTCGACGGAAATTAGGGAACAGAATGTCTTAACACTCCGTCATGTCTGTCGGTTCTCTTTGCCTACCCTGTTTCATGCAGGATATAGGGTGAAGCTGTAAAAAAATATATGTATATAGATATATTAAGATATAATTAAGTTAAAAACGTTACAAAATAAGAACAAAAAAACACATTTACCCGTTTCTCAACGCCAGTCATAAAAATAACTCTCCTACAGTTGATACCGCAATCCGCCCTCTCCATGGCCTTATTTGGGTTAGGTTTCACGCAGTACTCCCCGGTGGTAGTCTTATAAGATTCCTTTTCAACCACCATATCTCGTCCCGTAACCCTTTCTGGGAGAGGGTCATCTATTTTCTGATAATACGTTATATATTATTTAAGGGCAACAATACAGTAGAAACTCTATTATCCGGCCCTCAGTTATACGGATTCGCGATTATCCGGACTACAGACCAACTGTGTTAAATGTACCTACAAGTCGTATCAATGCAAGCATGAACGTGTCGAATCTGGCATCACCCCGCCCGCGCCGCGTCCCATCGTCGTACATTTTAAGATATCTATATTAGTTGTTTTAATTAAATTTATATCACAACGTATGCTGCATACTTACATATTCTAAATACCCGATTACCCAATTTTCTATACTTTGGATTATCCGGATTTTCGATTATCCGAATGCCTACCAACAACAATTAGTCCGGTTAATCGAGTTTCTACTGTATATGTACAAGTTAATTCTTCATTTTCTACTAAACTCTACGTATTGCTTTAACATTGTTAGATAATTGATATACTCAGGAAAAATGTCTACATATATTACCATTACTGAACTAACAACCTTCTCTCTGGAGTCTTTTTATACTAAAAATGTGAAAAGCGGTTTTATTAAGCAAAATGTATTTATTACTACTAGGAACAGTAGAATCATGGGTTTTTTTTTTAAATTAAGTAAAACATAAATATATTTTTATTTCGCAATTGCTGTAACAATATATGTAGGTGCGAGGCCGTCGTAGCGCAGTGCACAAGTGCGTGACTTTAAACGCGACGGTTTTAGGTTTGAATCCCACTCGGAAAAATTAATTATTATTTGTTAATATTTCCATTTCTTCGCTCTGGTAACAAGACAAATTAAGTGGAAGGCGGAAACGGAGTGTCTTAACACTACCTACCCTGTTATATGCGGGACACAGTGTGAAGCTGAAAAAAAATTATACTACTTATTTAGAAAATGTATAAAAATTTTGAACGGTTGGTTTCCAGGATACGCGGGTTTGAGTCCCGCTACGTTCAAATTTTTATACGTTTTCTAAATAAGTATTTTTCTTTCCTAAATGTGGAATAACACTTTAAAAATGTTTAAAAAATTTATACTTACACAATCTAAGCTGTGAGGTATAGCCGGAATGTATCGATGAGCTATGTTAGTTCCTGTTCTCGTTTCATTATTAGAGAGTCGTAGAGGTATGTTGTATTGAATGTTACCCCAAGTGTTGATGTTTTGTATTAATAGGTTATTAAGAACTAAAGGTTTTGGGGGTTTTGATTTTGCCATGATTTATATATAATTAAATTATTTAGAAAAAAACTCTAGGAAAATGTAGAGATCTAAAAAATTGACATTGAGTGAAGTTTAAGTTTCAAAATGAGACGCGTCTGTTTGACAATATAATAAAGAACAAAATAATGTAGAGTATTAAAAAATGCTGGCTTCTGAAGGATAAATTTTAGAAAATAATATAAAATAAAAAGAGAAAAAAACAAATATCACGTCTTTTCATCATTTAGAGTAGATTGAAGGTACATAATAACGAAGAAGATACATAATTGTAACACGGGAGCACAATTTGTGACTGTAATGCGACCGTTGTGGGTTCGATTCCCACATGAGGCAATTAATTATTATTTATTGAAAAATTTAAGCTATTAAAGTTACTATAAATAAGGAAATAAAATTAAACACCTTTTAATATACATAAATTTAATACCCATTAAAATATTGAGACCAGTCGTGGCGCAGGCGCACAAAGTGTGACTGCAAACGCGACTGGTTATGGTTCAAACCCCACTCGAGTAAATTAAATATTTATTTAAATTTATATATCCATTTTTTCACTCTGGTGTCGAGCCAAATTCGGTGGAAAGTGGAGAATGGAGTGTCTTAACACTAGGTTCCCTCTGCCTACCCTGCTTTGTGCGGGATATAGCGTGAAGGTGACTTTTTTTCTTTAAAATATTTTATACAACAATTTGGCTATAGTCCTCTTGCTATTACAGAATGCTGGGTGACTGTCCAAATCTTTGTCATAATGCGTGACTTGCCAGGGCTGCAAGTACATGGGCAGTAGAATGTCGTGTTGAGAGAGCCATTCTATCACGTAGTCGGTTATAGCCTCTATATGAGGTGACGTCTGGAAGTTGGACTGGATCCGTGATCGAGTTTTGCATTGGGTCTGTATCAAAAATAAGATTATTTATTTACATTAAAATAATCTTAAATAAAATAAATAAATCAGCTTCACACTGTATCCCGCACACAGCGGGGTAGGCAGAGGGAACCTAGTGTTAAGATGCTCCGTTCCCCACTTTCTGCCGAATTCTGCATGCATTGTGTGTTGAGTGGCAGAACTCAACGCCACGCTTTGCCTCGACACCAGAGCGGAGAAATTGAAATATACATTTAAATAAATATATTTTCTCCTCGAGTAGGGATCGAATCTACAACCAGTCACACTTTGTGCCCCTGCGCCACGACTGGCCTCTATAATCTATAAATTATCTATAAATTAATATTTTTTAGATATACTTATTTATAAATATACTAGCGACCCGCTCGCGGCTTCGCCCGCTTTAATTACTGAATTATTCATATAATGTACCTATGTTTGCAAAGCACTTAAGATTACTAATGTGAAAATTATTGAAACCTTAATGCGACCCACATTTTCGTAGCTCCAATAAGGATGTTCCAATTGTTTAAAAAAACACACACCTGAACAAATGACACAAACAACAGAAAACTTAAACGAAAGAAATTATAAACAACAGACTACCTACTATTCT